>MJUU01007861.1:118236-144440 GCA_002080025.1 Modiolus philippinarum
AAAAAGAAATAACTAAATTTGCGACCCACTAATTAGGCTTGTTTAGCATGTTTAGGTTATATTGGGATATGAGATTTACAATTTTTAACGATGGGATATGGGATATTTCAGACAAATCTGACAGGGATATGGGATATTTTTAATCATTGGATATGGGACATTTCAATAATTATTCTGATATCTTCAATTCTCAAAGGGATATTTATTAGTCCAGGCTTACTGGGATATGGGATATTGGGACTTCCCCTAAACAAGCCTCACTAATATGGTATAATGTTAGCCCTTTCCCTGATTATAACCCTAACCCTTATCCTGGATTTTCCCAACTGTTTCCAAACATTTTCCCTGAAAATAACCCTAAATCTTAACTGTGTCTTCTGTGCAATTGCCCGCACAATTTTAAGGGAGTACTGTCTGAAGATTCTGCCCCATTGCACACACAATTTAAGAGGAGTACTGTCTGAAGATTCTGCGCAGTTATGGGCACAATTTTATGTGAGTGTTTGGAGATTATGTGCAATTCTGTACACAATTTTCAGGGAGTGTTTCAAGATTCTGCGCAATTCTGTACACAATTTTCAGGGAGTGTTTCAAGATTCTGCGCAATTCTGCGCACAAATTTAAGGAAGTGTTTTAAGATTCTGCGTAATTCTGATTTTTAGAGAGAGTTTAGTGATTCTGTGCAATTCTGCGCAAAATTTTTAGAGATTGTCTGAAGATCCTGAGCAATTCTGCGTAATTTTTAAGGCAGTGTTTGAAGATTCTGCGCACAACTTTATGGAATTGTTTGGAGATTATGTGCAATTTTGTACACAATTTTCAGGGAGTGTTTCAAGATTCTGCGCAATTCCGCACAGTTTTATGGAAGTGTCTTAGAGATTATGCGCAATTCTGCGCACAATTTTAAGGAGGTGTTTTAAGATTCTGCGCAATTCTGTGCACAATTTTAGAGAGATTTTTGGGATTCTGCGCAATTCTGCGTACAATTTTTAGATAGTGTCTGAAGATTTTGGGCAGTCATGCATAATTTTTAAGGAAGTGTTTGAAGATTCTGCGCAATTCTGTGCACAATTTTATAGATATGTTTAGAGATAATACACAATTCTAAGGGAGTGTTTTAAGATTCTGCACAATTCTGCGCACAATTTCTAGAGAGAGTTATGAGATTCTGTGCAATTCTGCGCACAATTTTTAGAGAGTGTCTGAAGATTCTGTGTAATTTTTAAGGAAGTGTTTGAAGATTCTGCGCAATTTTGTGCACAATTTTATGGAAGTGTTTGGAGATTCAAAAATTTCCTGTAAAAATATTTCATGTATTTCGTGATCTCTTACATGAAGGATGAACCCTTCAATAAACATGATAAACATGAAATTAATTGGTAAAGTGCTCTTGCAATCGCCATTATCCATTACCTGACAAAAAGACCAAAACAGAAGACTATCACAACATATAAGCAACCACAGGCCACTCTTCGAGTCAATAGTAAGAAAACTTTGCTTAATAAAACCATGAGATGTGGGCACAATAAACAGGTGGTCAGAGTAACATTTTGAAATTAAAAGAAATATAAAATGCCAAAATTGGGAAGTATGATAGGATATCCAGGTGAAAAATTGCCTCAAGAACAATGCAAGTACACCATAATTTAAATAAAGAGATATTTACAGTCAGGGGCACAACCAAAAACAGTTACTTTTTAATTAAATTCTAGTTATATTTTTAGTGTCCAAATTATCTCCCTTGACAAAATATTATCTCCCTTTAAGATAAAGAAATAGGTTGTATTTCATATTTTTTTGTTTCAAATATACCACAATTTTTTAGCATGGTTCTGAAGTTTCAATTTCAGACACATGGCCAAATATAATATACATATATTTTGAAGAGAATATCAATACCAAATGGTCAGGGTAATTAAACTGTTCTAATTGAGGAAGTAATTACTTTTTAAATGATATTTAATGTCTCTAGGATGCCCTACTTTAAAAGCTTTGTGAAATATGTTCCTGGTTATGTGCAAAGGAGTTTTAACCTACAAAAGAAAGAGGAATAATTTATTTGTTATAAAAAATACCTGCTTTGTCAGAAACATTTACCAAGCAAAATACAAACACTTGAAATTGATGTGAAATATAAAAAATAAAACACGGCCAATCAAAGATTGCGACCCCCCGCTACCCTTTTTGGACCCCTCCCCTTGTAAAAAACGACAAGTGTTTTTGAAACTAAATTTCTTTCTGTTGAAACAATCATTGTTACTGTAAAACACCAAAAAGATATGGTTGCTAGGAAGAATTTCAAAAAGTACATATTTCTGAGAATTTCAGGAAATGATCAAAATTAGAATAGACCTTTTCACGCTAACTGCGGGGTAGTCCATGAGCACACTCATTAAAAACTTCCGGAGGAAAATTCTTTTGTTCTACCCCAAGCCCCACCTTCCGGATATTTACGTTACACATGCTCACTGACTGGCCCGCAGTTATCGTGAAAAGGTCTATAAAAATCTTTTGCAACCTGACTATTGAAAATCATCATTTTAAGCTCACCTGGCCTAAAAGGCCATGTGAGCTTTTGCCATCACTATTTGTCTGTCGTCCGTCCGTCTGTCAACAATTTCAAAAATCTTCTCCTCTGAAACCCGTTACAAATATCAAAAATCTGACATGGAGTAAAAGTGATCAGCATAGCAAAATCTACCTGCCCTGCAATTTTGAAGAAAATCCAAAACCCATCTTGGAGTTATTGCCCTTTTGTCGTAAAATTTTCAAAATTTGTGCATATTTTTATACCCCCGGCAATCAAAGTTTGGGGGGGGTATATAGGAATCACCATGTCTGTCTGTCTGTCCGTCTGTCTGTCCGTCTGTCCACACTTCTCGTAAGTGCAACTCCTCTTAAACCACTTGAAGGATTTTGATGAAACTTTACACAAAGGAAGGACAATATATGGAGATATGCATGAAAGAATATAATTATTGTCCGAAGCCAGGAAGGGAGATAATTTGACTTTGACTTTTCATTGATTCCCTATGTATTGGTTACCTCATAAACGCAACTCCTCTTAAAGCACTTGAATAATTTTGATGAAACTTTACACAAAGGAAGGACACTATATGGAGATGTGCATGAAGGAATATAATTATTGTTCGAAGCCAGGAAGGGGAGATAATTTGACTTTGACTTTTCGTTGATTCCCTATGTATTGGTTACCTCGTAAGCGCAGCTCCTCTTAAACCACTTGAAGGATTTTGATGAAACTTTACACAAAGGAAGGACACTATATGGAGATGTGCATGAAGGAATATATTATTGTCCCAAACCAGGAAGGGCAGATAATTTGACTTTGACTTTTCGTTGATTCCCTATGTATTGGTTACCTTGTAAGCGCAACTCCTCTTAAACCACTTGAAGGATTTTGATGAAACTTTACGCAAAGGAAGGACACTTTATGGAGATGTGCATGAAGGACTGAAACCAGGAAGGGCAGATAATTCGACTTTGACTTTTTGTTGAGTCCCTATGTATGGGTTACCTCGTAAGTGCAACTCCTCTTAAAGCACTTGAAGGATTTTGATGAAACTTTACACAAAGGAGGAACACTATATGGAGATGTGTATGGAGGAATAATATTATTGTTTGAAATCAGGAAGGGGAGATAATTAGACTTTGACTTTCATTGATTTCTCCTGCAATTATCTTTTTCTTTCCAAGAAAAAAATTTAAGCTTAGATATTGTGAAGTCAAACTGTTGGAGAGACACATTTTTTTCATTGTAATCCTCTTGAAAAGTTGTTTTCAAAGTGTTGTAATGAAATTTCTCTAATGCTTATGATTTTTGTGTAAAATGTCAGATAAACTGTTGGAGAGACACACTTTTTTGATTGTAATCCTCTTGAAAAGTTGTTTTCAAAGTGTTGTAATGAAATTTCTCTAATGCTTATGATTTTTGTGTAAAATGTCAGATAGGCTAAAAAAAGGGTGAATTTTATATTTGTCTGATTAAGACAGAGTATTTTCATTGGAATCCTTGTGAAAAGTTCTTTCTTGAAGATTATATCATTGTGTCCATACTTGTACTGTGTCCACACTTGTACAGTGTCCACACCTGTATTGTGTCCACACTAACTTAAATTTACACTTACCATATCGATTCAGGGTTCAATGAGCGGTAGGTATATTTGGCTGCCATTTGGCGACAGGTCTTGTTATTTTCTATTTCAAAAAGTGTAACAGATAGAGGTCAAGTATAATTGCAAAAGTGTTCAGCATATCAAGATCTACCAATCTTAAAATTTTTAAGAAAATCCAAAAACCTTTGTAGGAGTTATTGCCCTTTTTTCATGGAATTTTCAAAATTTTCATACTTTTCGTCTCTTATTTACAAAACAATAGAAGATGAAGGTTAAGTGTAAATTGATAAAATGTTTGCCATGCTGAGTGGATTTCAAAACTGGTGTTTAATATTGTTTGTTGACTGCCATTTTCAAAATGGCCGCCAAAAGAGGCGGGGAAAAATCAACATTGTTCGATTTCAAATGAAATTTGGTTTCCAAATAGATATTGATGTAGCGACTTCAAAACTAGTGTTGAAAAGTGTTAGTTGATCACCATTTTCAAAATGGCCACCGAAAAAGGCGGGAAAATTCAACATTGTCCGATTTCAATGAAATTTGGTATCCAAGTGGGAATTGACGTCACTACTTCAAATCTGATGTTGAAAATTGTTTGTTGACTGCCATTTTCAAATGGCTGCCAAAAAAGGAGGGGAAATTCAACATTGTCCAATTTCAATGAAATTTGGTTTCCAAATAGATATTGATGTTGCAACTTTAAAACCGCTGTTGAAAATTGTTTGTTGACCGCCATTTTCAAAATTGCCACCAAAAAAGGCGGGAATATTCAACATTGTCTGATTTCAATGAAATTTGGTTTCCAAATAGGTATTGATGTCACTACTTCCAGTCCAATGTAGAAAATTGTTTGTTGACTGCCATTTTCAAATGGCTGCCAAATAGGCGGGAAAATTCAACATTGTCCGATTTCAATGAAATATGGTTTCCAAATAGATATTGATGTTGCAACTTCAAAACCAATGTTGAAAATTGTTTGTTGACTGCCATTTTCAAATGGCTTCCAAAAAAGGTGGGAAAATTCATTATTGTCCGATTTCAATGAAATTTGGTTTCCAAATAGATATTGATGTTGCAACTTCAAAACCAATGTTGAAAATTGTTCATTGACTGCCATTTACAAAATGATGTCTCGACTTCAAAACTGGTGTTGAAGGTGGTCCTTAGCAAGAATATTTTTTGTCAAAAAAAAAACCAACAAAGAAATAGGAAAACATTATCAGACTTTAGATACAGGTCAAGATGTGTGATTTTTGACAAGCTACCAAAGTTTGAGAGACTGAAGATCAACTGTATAACTTACAATGTTAGCTTGATTGTGGAAACTAAAAGCCAGGTGAGCGATATAGGCTCCGGGGAGCCTCTGGTTACTGTAAGGAATTGAAAAAGATATGGTTGCTAGGTAGAATTCCCAAAAATAGTTGGTCTTTGAGAGTTTCAGGAAATTTACCAAAATTAGAACGAAGATTTTTGCAATTTGACTATTGAAAGTCATCATTGAAACTATAAGGCATCAAAAAAGATATGGTTGCTAGGTAAAATTCCAAAAAGTAATTGGTCTTTGAGAGTTTCAGGAAATTTACCAAAATTACAATCAAAGATTCTTGCAACCTGACAGTTGAAAATCATCCTTATAACTCTAAATAATTGAAATAGATATGGTTGCTAGGTAGAATTCCAAAAAATAATGTGTCTTATAGAGTTTCAGGAAACTTACCAAAATTAGAATCAAAGTTTTTAGCAAGTCTGACCATGGAAAATGATCATTAAAACTAGTATTCATAAAAAAATATATGGTTGCTAGGTAAAATTCCAAAAAGCAATTGGTCTTCAAGAGTTTCAGGAAATTTACCAAAATTGGAATCATATTTTTGAAATTCTAGTGTTCGTACTAGCTGATGACATTAAAAAGTTGCTTAATTATAAAACTTCATGTTGAAATTTCAAAAATTATTAGTCTTTGACATTTCAGGAAATTTACCAAATTTGGCACCGGACCTAAATTTTAAAAGCATAGAATAGATTCAAAGAGCAATTCCATTAATTCTTCATGAAAATTTAAACCACAAAATCATAATTATACCTAGATTTCCAGTCGTTCTGATGAGTACTGATTGTTTGACATTTTTGGCCCCTTAAAGGCATGCCCCCAGGGGTCATATCAAAAGTCAGCAATCATCGGTAAATGAGATGCATATGATGGAACTTGCATACAAAGTTTCAGCTTCCAAACATGAATACTTCAGAAGATTTCACTTATTACTGGATATCTTGAAATACAATTTCGCTCATTTTTCTGCCCTAAGGACAAATTTCAAAATTCCGAAACCTTTTGCACAGACAACTTTTATAGTGTTACTTACTAGTATTCCCTTATTACAAGGTTTTGCAATTTGAGGTGTAACAGGAGTTCCAGCTGAATCGATTTTTTCGTTTTTTGGACCCCCTAGAGTCCATGCCCTGAGGGGTCTTACCAAAATTCTGACACCCTCTGTGAAGTTGCTACATAATATGTGAGTGGATTCCCATGTTCAACTTTCTAGCCCAAATGGCCTTAGAGATTTCTTCAATTATTGGATATTGAGAAAATTCGTTTTTGCCAGGGCGTTTGACCTAAATTCCAGAGAGACTGCATTACATAACCCCCACGCTTTCGCTAAGCAGGGGGATAATAACTGTATTTGGTTATATTTTAGAAAAGGAAATTTTGAAAATAACTTAAAACATGTAAAATGGATATTGAAAAAAATAACTGATTTTGGTTGTACCCCTGTAAAAGGTAAAAAGGTAAAATATATTTAGGTTAAAAATCAATAAGTTAAGATTGTGATTAAAAATTTCTTATAATTTAAAACATATTAATTTTTGACCCCAAAAATATCTCATCACAATAAAAACTTATGTTGATCTCGTCAACCAAGGATAACCCATGAAAACCTTCCGGTTTATTTCCAATGGGGTCCTTCAAAAATAAGTATAAACTTAATTCTGACTGATTTAAGTCTAAAAATTTTGTCAAGAATTTCTAAAATTGTGCATGCAGTAATGATTTTGTATTTTATCTGAAGCTTTGGTAGTATGAGTTGTGTCACTCATCTACTTCCTGTTTACCAATAACTTTCTTGCAGGGGCATCACTGTCCCATGGACACATTTTCTTTTATTTTGTTCTAAGGATCAAGAAAGACAGACTCTCAACTTGGATCGGTCAAATTTCATATTCTTGTTCAATTTAACACTAAGAAACTTTTTATATTTGTACATATATATCCAAATTTAGCCCTGGGTATTTGAGCTAGATATTATCATCTTTATATCCGATGCTAATATTTTTCATGTTAAAGCAGTTCGAGCAGTTTTTATACGACCACAAAAAAAATTTTGAGGTCGTATATTGGTATGACACTGGCAGCGTCAGCGTCTGTAGACACTTCGTTTCCCTGTGATAACATAAGTTCTCATTGACCAATCTTTATGAAATTTTAACGCAATGTTCCTTGGCACAAAGGGAAGGCTAGGATTGCTTTTTGGGTATTGTAGCCCCGCCCATTTATGAAAAAAGGGCCAAATTCAGTGTTCTCGTATATTAGGCTGTAGATTATTTATTATTTATCAGATTTTTATGGGGTTTCTTTCAATCTTCTCCTTATTAAATTTCCAATCAGTAGTATGTAAAACAGATTTCACATCGCATGTACCGCTCATGAGATAAATGGGGCCCTAACAGTGGGGATCCCCAAATTTTTTTTCTCTATATTTAGTCCGATTTTGATGCAGTTTTTTTCAATGGATTCCTTATGAAAAATTAATTTTGGTAACTTGTTTCCTTTCTGAGCTATGATGAGGGGTCGAATGGGGCCAAAATTACAAATTTGCAGATTACCTAAATTTTACATGTATATTTTTCATCGGATTCGATGGGATTTTTTTCTTTGGATTCCTCTTGATGTAAGCATTCAGGTGAATGTCTACTGATTTGACAGAGCTCTACCGTTTTCGAGCTATAAGGGGTCAAAGGGGCCAAAACTGCAAATTTGCTGATTACTTAAAATTTTTATTTTTCATCGGATTTCAATGGGATTTTTTTTCTATGGATTCTTGATATATTGAGCTTCCAATATTTAATGTATTGGATACTTAAGTTTTTGTTTAGTCTTTTATTGATTTGTTTTACAGTAGAACCTCCCAAAACCGGCCTCTGTCGATACCAAAGAAATCCGCCAGTTTTAAGGAGTTCTGGTTTTCGGAGGTTCTGAAATCCAGTCTTTTTCAATTTGAACACTAATACCACAAGTGTAACATACGATCTGTAAGGTCAGTTTATATTTCAGAATATTTTCCTGCATTCTTGTAAATTTTGTCGGTAATCTGTTAGAAAACAGTTATTTATTAATGAAGATGGCAAAAGATATGTGACATGTTGAATAAAGTTTGTCAATTTTATTGTCTGCAAAAAAAGTCAGCCAGTTTTTAGAGTGGAATTTTAGGAGAAGATATATGTTTAGGACCAGTATTTGAAATTTGGAGTGGCCGGTTTTCAAAGGAAATTTTAACTAAATTATTTGAAGGTGGTAAAGGGTTATTTTCGTGCAACGTTTTTGGCGTTTTATAAATTCATGTTTTTGTGTTTTGCGTTTTCATTCCTCGTGTTTTCGTGTCGGCATTATTCCATGGTCCTCGTTTTTCTCCATATTTTGAGTTCGTGATTCGTTTTGGATATTTTATACAGAATACAGAATTTTATTTGCCAAATCAAGGGCCCACAGGAGGCATATATATTACAATGATCAAAACAGAGCACATACATGTATATTTATATATTTATATTTCGTGCATGTTCATTTTCCTGTAAAACATCGGGACATTGTAACGGTACCGGAAATCATCACAAAGCAAAATTTCACAGATTTTCATCGATTTTAAGAGCTTTCAGGTAAAGAAACTTTAGATAGGATGCATGAATTACCATAAATGATAATGACTTCTCTAGTTTTTGGCGAACTATGAGCAGCAATTTTCAGTGTTTCGTGATTGGCCATTTTTATCACTCGTGTTTCGTTTTCGGCAATTTTAAAGCACGTTCTTTCGTGTTGGGGACCCCCCTTTACCACCCCCTTATTTATGTCAAAATTCTGGACCGAAAGATATTGTTTGGTTTATAGAGGGATCCAGTTTTTAGAGGAGTCAGTTTTCAGGAGTTCTACTGTAACTATATTTAAAACTTGTGATTTAGGTGAGCAGTGCTGGCTCTTGGGAGCTTCATGTTGTTTCAAAGATTTGGAACATGTTTGACCAAGCGAATTAATTAGAATTAATCAATTACCTGATAATTAATGTGCTTGCCACTGTTGGACATAGTTAAACTATGATTCCATGGAAACACTTCTGATTCCATGAAAACACTTTGATTCCATGAAAACAATTCTGATTCTATGGAAACACATCTGATTCCATGAAAACACTTCTGATTCTATGGAAACAGGTTACATATATACTCACAGAGGCATCCATTGTCCTGTATTTGAGGCTTCTTTCTTCAGCTGGTTGCAGTAGTACAATTATAACTTGGTTTTAAAATGCAGAAATCCTACATAATCTAACATTTTAATGCCAAGCAAAACTGTACTACTAATAGGTAGCCTGAAATAGGAATGAACATATTGAACTTGAATTGTGTAGATGTATACTGTTTTATGTTGACTTTAAATTGTGCACTGTAAAGCAGAACTTGAAATCATATTGTCATCATTTTGAATGGTTGAATTTTAAAAAGTTTTTGAGATTTCTTCGGTTTCTTCTTAATATTTACCTTTTATAGAATTTTGGTATTGTACAGAAATATTCAGTTATACTTAGTAATTGAATTTATTTCAAGAGTCACTTTTTGAAACTATGACAGATATTTGTGTTTATCAGGTTTTGCTTATCTTTTACATTTTTTGGTTGTACCAATAGGTTCTGTAAGTCTCGTCATGTGACACTGAGATTTCACGATAAAATTTCAATTCAAAAAGGTTTCCCGCCAAAGCATGACATCGAAGGATTATGATGTCCATATTGTTCGTTTGAAACCTCATATTTTTTGCCAAAAATGCAACTTCCGGGTACAATTTACGTGCCTAGAAGTTCCAAAATTGTACGAGACTTTCAGACCCTATTACGCAGTTTACAGAAATTTGTGAATATTTAAACAAATATTAGAAATGACTTCACAAAATTTTTTTTGATTCAAAACTTATCTATGTTTATATATACAGTGGAACCTCCGAATACCGGCCTCCGTCGGGACCAAAGAAATCGGCCGGTTTGACGAGGTTCCGGTTTTGGGAGGTTCCGAAATCTTGTCTTCAAATTCCGAACTCTAATACTGGCCATGTTATGTATGATATATAAGGTCAGTTTAGGCTGTGACTTAACTATTTCAGTATATTTCCCTGCATTATTGTAAATTTCAATCAATATTGTCGGTAATTTGTTCAAATACAGTTATTTATCAATCAAGATGGCAAGAGATTTCTGACAAATTTAATAAACTTGGTCGATTTCATTGTCAGCTGAAAAAGTTGTCCGGTTTTCAGAGTTCAATTTAAGAAGAAAATATACGTTTGGGACCGATCTATATGGACGGAATTCGGAATTCAGGGGGGCCGGTTTTCTGAGGAATTTTTTACTTATTTATATAGGTAAAAATTCCGGACCGAAACATATCGTTCGGTTTATAGATGAATCCGGTTTTTAGAGGGGCTGGTTTTCAGGAGTTCCACTGTACTGTCAATTCGGAAAATTTTGTGTTGTCTTTTTTTTCCCTGGTTTTCTAAATGAATTTCATGTTGTGCAGTCTTGATTTCACTAATTTTATCAGTCAAACAACTTAATGACACAATCATTGTGATATAATTGCATCAAAATTTTTGTGACAGTTTTATTTTCACAGTTCAATCCTTAACATGAAAATAGCGGGTATGAATGCCCCTTACCGTTAACCATGAAACAGCTTTTTCTGCTACAGTTAATGTCTTAATCGATCAAATTTTTGACCGTTAATCGCCTAAAATACTAGCGTGATTTGTGAAAGGCCTTAAAATGTCCTGCCGTTAAAGTCACTTGACTGAAATTTTTACTGTTAACTGTCAAAAGAGTACCCCCATTCACACCCTCAAAATAGTGTTACACTGTAAATAAAACTGCTGGGAAAGATTCCTTGTTTACAGTGGAATATAAAAAAAACAAAAACCAGTGGATGAACTGACAAGAGTCTGAAATTCTGTGGAGCAGGCTAAAGGGAAAACATTGATCAGGCCAGCACAAGAATTCCTGAAATTCCCAAGAATTTAATTTCTAAAAAATAGTTTATCGTTAGAATACAATGATAAAAGTATGTGATATGAAAATTACTGCAACTGTGAATTAAGGCATTTTGCAGTTATATCTTGTTTCCTTTTATTTACAGAGAAAATCCATATTCCTCTTCAAAGTATGTAATTGATACACTGAGTATCAATCTTAATGAAAAACTTAATAAAAAGGTGAGGGAATATATCAGTACAAACTATTGAATATACAGGTGAGTTAATTATGTCAATATTTATCCCTAATTTGTGTAATATTTCTTCGATCTCAGTTTTTGCATGTGTCCGAATATGAAAAAAAAGAATTGACACAAAAGAATGTTAGGCCACGCCTACTTTGTCAATTAGCGCTTCAATGTATTACAAAGACACCAACATCTACAATACCATACATATCACTTGAATCCTTTTACTAATCAATAGTCAATTTCCTGATACAGTATAATAAATAATTGATTTTCATTTTTCAAAATTTGTTGGAAGTGTTGCAGGATGTCTGTATAAAAATTGTGTGCACCAGGTCAGAATCCTACTTAACATGGCTGCCAGTTGGAATTACTAGTTGAACATTAAAACCTGAGGGAAAATACATTCTAAACTAATTACTTGACTAGTTAGAACCAAATTTACCGGTAGTTACAATGGTCTTTGAATTTTAAAGCTCCTTACAAAATTGCATGATGACTGTGGGTCCTATCCCAAATGACTATCAATGAGAAAAATATTTTTACAGATAATAAGCACCTAGATTTACAGGGTGCAATATGTGCACTTGGAAGCTTTATGTCAGATTAACATGAAAGATTTTCTAAAAATAACACGACTTAATTTGTCTTCACATGAGTAATTTTGAATGAAAACTGAGTTACATTTTTGATCTGAACAACCAAAATGAATTATTGGTCATTGCAAAATAGCAGACTCTTTCTAAATAATGCCACAACACATACAAAAGGGAATTTGTATAGTTTTATGATTTGTCCCATTCTCATTTATTCCTATGACAGCAACACTTCCAGCAGTGCTGTCAGCTAGCACTTTGATTCTATTAAATGATTTAGTTAATTACTGATAAAGAGAAGTTTTGTTCCTGATAATTTAAATATTGTCTCCAATAATAAACTCGCCCACAACAAGGATTAATCTACCCAGGGCCCAGTAGGCCACGGCCCTTAAAATTCTACCTATTCTGAGCTAGTATATATTTTGAACCAGTAGCCCAGTTGGCTATCAATTTTTTTTTACATAATAGCAGTGAACTAGTAGAATATACAGGTGGGTTACTAACCACTATCTGCCAGGGGCAGGGGCCTAGCAGGTAGTGGTGTATTTTTCAACAAACTAGGTATACCGGTACGGGCTCCAGCATATCGATGCGTATCGTTTTCTGATTTCTGCTAAAATTTCAGAATCAGTACCACCTAAATTCTTGAAATTTTCTGATTTTGGTATGGAAAAGTCAGAAAAGGATAAACAAATGTATTAAGCTACATCAAAATGAAGACTCTTGTCACATATAAGAATATTTTACTATTTCATGACATAAAATAGTTAAAATAGGAAGATTTAAAAATGTAATTAAATTGAGAAATCAGAAGACGATACGTATCGATACGTATCACGATACGCTTGCTCTGTATCGATATATCATGATACAATATTTTATTAACGATACTCATCCCTACTAGCAGGCCAGATAATCTAAATGGACGTGGAGGTATAATAATCCCTCGCAATCTCTTCCATTATTGTTGACAATAATTTCGGTATCAAAAACAAAACTTCAATTATTCTATATATATTAGTTAACACCAACAAAGTCATATAAAACTCAGGGAAAAGGACATTTCTTGTTTTCACCATTAAGGACACTATCTATTAAAAAAAACAGAAATTATTGTTATTACGGTTAATCAACTAACAAAAATGTCAATTATTTGAAATAAAAAACAGAGAAATTTTGCCATTACTTTCATGTAGTTTACCTTTTGCACAAAAACCCATTCACTTGTGAAGCAGACAAAAGATGAGGGACTGACCATTTAACTTAAAGGGGGGGGGCTATTGTTTTTTTCTAAAAAAATATTTGGAGCTGATTTTATGTGAAAAAAATATTTTTGCTGCCAAAATGATAAAAAAATATTCTGAAGGAGTGATAATGTGTTGGTATGGTGAGCTGCAAAGGTAGAATATACGATTCCGAATGCCAACAGTGATGAAAATCATCTTTTTAAACCTGTTAACATCGGAAAATCCAGCAAGGTCTTCGGCTGGATTTGAACCCCTGCTTGTTGTCATCTATGGCAACACCGCCTGCACTATGTCCAGCGCCCTAGACCACTCGGCCACCTAGGCTATATAAAAATATAGCTTTCGGTAACCGGGTCATTCCTCCTCGTAGGAAATCTAGGGTTGTAACATAGTACACGATGAACATTGGGTGGGTAGGAAATAGATAGAAAAACACTAATATCTATATACCTAATGTAACTTACCTGTTGCAACCTTATCCTTCTTCCATCTATTTCCTACCCACCCAATGTTCATCGTGTACTATGTTACAACCCTACATTTCCTACGAGGAGGAATGACCCGGTTACCGAAAGCTATATTTTTATATAGCCTAGGTGGCCAAGTGGTCTAGGGCACTGGACATAGTGCAGGCGGTGTTGCCATAGATGACAACAAGCAGGGGTTCAAATCCAGCCGAAGACCTTGCTGGATTTTCAGATGTTAACAGGTTTAAAAAGATGATTTTCATCACTGTTGGCATTCGGAATCGTATATTCTACCTTTGCAGCTCACCATACCAACACATTATCATTCATATCATATAGAGCTGTGTGCAACACTAATATCTATATATTCTGAAGGAGGCTTCCTGCTCCAAAAAATAATGTTAATTTTGAAAAAAAAAATATTTTGTTGATACACTTGAATTTCTGTCCAGAAAAAAAACAGAACCCCCTCCTTCAGGTTAAATGGTTGGTCCCTAAATGGAATACTCTGGCATTCCATCAATATCAAGCATACCATCAATTTAATCAATCGAAAATATCAATGTAGTTTCAGATCAAAATATATTTGATTTTTACTGATCACATTTGATTGATATTGTTTTATTTGCTACACTGTATATACATTTTTTGGCACTAATAGAATAATTCTAAGATTTCATCAATTTTTTTTCTCAAAATTTTGGGTGGACAGGCAATTTTTATTTTATATTTTTTATCAAATTTTGTGAAAAATGCTGTCATTTTACAAGAAAATCCAAATTAGCCAAAAAATCAAAATAAGATTTTTTGAGGCGTATAAAAAAATTGACAGGGATTAGAATCTAGAATATTTTATACTATGGACTTAATGGTATGAAAGTTTTACTGCATAACAAAAAAAAAATAAAATAAAATAAAAAAAAAATAACTACATAACTTTTACCTCTGATGACAAACTTAATGTGTATCAATATCCTATTATATAATTTTTTGAAATTTTCTATGTTGAAATATAATTGNTAATCAAATTGAGAAATCAGAAGACGATACGTATCGATACGTATCACGATACGCTTGCTCTGTATCGATATATCATGATACAATATTTTATTAACGATACTCATCCCTACTAGCAGGCCAGATAAACTTAATGGACTTGGAGGTATAATAATCCCTCGCAATCTCTTCCATTATTGTTGACAATAATTTTGGTATCAAAAACAAAACTTCAATTATTCTATATATATTAGTTAACACCAACAAAGTCATATAAAACTCAGGGAAAAGGGCACTTCTTGTTTTCAACATTAAGGACACTATCTATTAAAAAAAAACAGAAATTATTGTTATCAAGGTTAATCAACTAACAAAAATGTCAATTATTTGAAATAAAAAACAGAGAAATCTTGCCATTACTTTCATGTAGTTTACCTTTTGCACAAAAAGCCATTCACTTGTGAAGCAGACAAAAGATGAGGGACTGACCATTTAACTTAAAGGGGGGCTATGGTTTTTTCTAAAAAAAATATTTGGAGCTGATTTTATGTGAAAAAAATATTTTTGCTGCCAAAATGATAAAAAAATATTCTGAAGGAGGCTTCCTGGTCCAAAAAATAATGTTAATTTTGAAAAAAAAATATTTTGTTGATACACTTGAATTTCTGTCCAGAAAAAAAAAACAGAACCCCCTCCGTCAGGTTAAATGGTTCGTCCCTAAATGGAATGCTCTGGCATTCCATCAATATCAAGCATACCATCAATTTAATCAATCGAAAATATCAATGTAGTTTCAGATCAAAATATATTTGATTTTTACTGATCACATTTGATTGATATTGTTTTATTTGCTACTCTGTATATACATTTTTTGTCACTAATAGAATAATTCTAAGATTCTCATCCTTTTTTTTCTCAAAATTTTGGATGGACTGGCAATTTCTATTTTTTATTTTTTATCAAATTTTGTGAAAAATGCTATCATTTTACAAGAAAACCCAAATTAGCCAAAAAAGCAAAATAAGATTTTTTGGGGTGTATAAAAAAATTGACGGGGATTAGAATCTAGAATATTTTATACTATGGCCTTCATGGTATGAAAGTTTTATTGCATAACAAAGAAAAATAAAAAATAAAATAAAATAACTACATAACTTTTACCTCTGATGACAAACTTAATGTGTATCAATATCCTATTATATAATTTTTTGAAATTTTCTATGTTGAAATATAATTGTTTAATTTTTTAAAACATAAAATACAACTTGGGGGTCACCATTCTGGCATTCATAAAAAAAAACCCCAAAAATGAATTGAAAATTGAAGGATTCAAAAAAAGAAATGATAGGGAAAGTGACTATATCAAGGAATAGCTTTAAAAATTTATTTTAGATTTTGTATGTTTTTTATGTCATTAAATTGTTTACATATAGGTCACTGTACATAGAAATAAGAGAGATAAATTGTGAAATGTTTTTTTTTTTTTGGTGGTATCTATATGAAATTTTATCCATGTGTTATAACTGTGTTCCATCAAATCCACTTGCAGATTTAGCTTTTCCTTTTTTAGTGCATCTTTTGTATAGAAAATATAAAAGAAATCAGGCACAAAGTGTTTTATTTACTTTGAGTATCTCTATAAATTCAAGAATTATTTTGTTAATTTTCTAATTGCATAAAATCTAAATAAATAAAAATTGAACCAAAATGACAGAATAATAACACTGAGACACCTTACATGTAAGTGATATTAGAAATTTAAAATGTTGTAAAATATTTTTACTTACCTTACAAAGTCCTTCCGTATTCACCAAGGAATGGAATATACTTCATTAAATTGAAATTCAGGGCAGTCATCACAAAGATAATTTCTATAAAAGTCTCATTCATCAATCCTGCTTTGTTTTATTCTTCTGATCATACCACATGGTTTTGAACTTTATTATTTTGGAAAGTTTTTCATTTTACCACCAAGAATGATTTAACAATATATTCATAGTCTTTGATCATGATTCCATCTACACCTCAGTTAACCTAACGTCATTTGAAAATTGAACATGCATATGTCTTATAGATCTTGTGTAAAACTGATTGGTCTAGCTTATTGCTTTGCATTGACTTGAATCATGATTCTTTTTATTTGTTGCTGCGGTTTGATTGTAAAGGCTCCATCTAATGATGAAATAGATGTTGTGCTGTGAGGAAAATAACTACACCTTATGTAATTAAGAATTTATTCTGATTGGTTAATAGCAGTGGGTTTTTTTTGCACATCATTGATTTTCATATCAAAAATGGATTTTACTTTTTACTATAGTATTTGCAAAAACATATATGTCTTTTGACCCAAGCAGAGTTTGGGAGTGATGCTGCTTCTGATGATTATTGGGTGACCTTGACCTACATTTTATGTATCACTGACTCAGGTTATTGTTTGTGTAAGGGTTCATATCTGAGTTAATAGATGTTGCACATCAATTCATTCACCTTTGGTCAGCATATGCATCTTGGAGAGTGATGCTGTTACAGATTTCTGCGGAATCAGGGATTTTCGCAGATCAGGTTATTTCAGAATCTGTTTTCTTTTATTATGTTCTACTTATCATGTCAGTGCATGTGCCTTGTAGAGTGATACTGCTTCAGATGACAATTGGGTCACCCTGACCTACATTTTATGCATCAAAAAGGTTCATATTTGAGATACAATAATATATGTGGCACATCAGTCGTCTTTGATTAGTAGATACATCTTGGATAGACAGGTCAATCTGACCTTTATTTTATGCTTCATTATTCAAATTGTTTAAGGTTAGTGAGGACAGCTGTCACATGATCAAACCATAAAAATGGCTGGAAAAAATAAAAAATGTTCAGAATGGAATGAAATTTGAACAGAAAATGGCAGGAAATTTTCAAATCGCTCCAAATTGAATGAAATTTAATAGGAAGGTTACTTAGCATGTGTACAAAGGAGTTTTGGTCTTTAGAATATCAAAAAGGTGACCCTTGCCATGGAAACAGCAAAATGTCAGGGAAAAAAAATCATATTCAATTGCTTTGAATATGATGAAAAAAGAGAGATAATCTTGAAAAAAGGCAAGAAAAAGAAATTAATAGTAAAATAACACACTAAAAGTGCTGAAAAGGGGAAATAACTTTGATAAAAATTAAATAAAATGCAGAGATAGTTGTGAAAAGTAAATAATGTACACAAAGGGATAAGATGATAGGATATAACTTGAAAATTGTTGGAAGAGGGAAATCGCCCTAGAACAACAAAAGCAGTCTCCCCCTTCTAAACAATTAATGCAGATTTGATGCAAATATTCCCAGTACAAGCCATTGTTGTTGTCCGTTTTAGAGAGACCACTCCCTAGAAGTTTGGAACAAAAAATATGAGAAATATAAACACCTTCATAAAGTCAACGTAATCAAAAATATATCTTCAGCATATTAGGTCATTCCCGGTCAAAATGGTTACCAACAGGAAATACACACTACTTTCGGTCCAGAATGCATGCTCCTTTATCTCTTTATAGGACTCCTGCGGGATCATGTGTCGAACTATCATACAATATATCAGAAAATTAGATTTTGTATGCATTTATGATTAACAGTAGGCAAGAAAGTATCCACTTCGGGTTTGACATGTGTAACCTGCAACTTCCTGTTCTAATCAAGTGAAGACCGTATACAGTCACATGACTCTGGTAGTTTGGAATTGGCGCTACAAGCACAGCCGATGATTTCACTTCTAGTTTTTATGCCCCCTGAATCAAAGATTCGGGGGCATATAGTTTTTGGTCTGTCTGTCTGTTTGTCCACAAAAAACTGTAACATTGGGTATATCTTTTGAATGGTAAGTGATAGGGCTCTCATATTTTGCATGTGTATTCCTTGTGGCAAGACCTTTCAAACTATACCAAAATTTTGGACCCAGTGACCTTGACCTTGACATGTGATGGACTTTAACATTGGGTATATCTTTTGAATGGTAAGTGATATGGCATTCATATTTTGCATGTGCATTCATTATGGCAAGACCTTTTAATTGGTACCAGAAGAGTTGACCTTATGACCTTGACCTTGGCCTGTGAACAACTGCATAAAAACTTTACCATTGAGTATATCTTTTGAATGGTAAGTGATAGGGCTTTCATAGTTTGCATGTGTATTCCTTGTGGAGAGACCTTATAGCTGGTACTAGAATATTTGACCTCGTGACCTTGACCTTGACATGTGACTGTCCGGTAAAATTTCACCAGAAAAATGAAATTATATTTTGTTTTTTTTATATATATAGAATTTAAACTCATTTATGATGAAATGTTTCTTGATATCTATAGAATATTTTTTGTAAAAAAAAGATTTTTTAAATCATTCAGCATATTTTCTTCATTTATTCACTTTCGTTTTACAGGTATTTATAAATGTATTATATATATCAATGATGAGGGATGTTACTAAAAATATCTATTATTTCATTTCTTCTCTTCTGCGTATTCCTCCACTTTTGGGGAACCTGTATTGATGATCCCTGGTGTAATCAAAGTACTCACTCAGACAGAACACAATGAGTTGACTATAAATGTTCCAAAAAGGGGGGGGGTGAAAATTGTTTTCTTAATAATGCTTGGATAATGATTGGAGGGGTTCCTTTGGGTGACCTCTGTGTTTGCATCCAATTGCATTCATCATTTGATATGATTAAACTTTTCATTTGATACCAGAATTAATTTCTACAAATTATTTTGTCAGAAGGACATTCATTGTTCAAAGTTGCTAAATGTTTCTTCTTTACTTCTACTCGGGGGCATAAGTGTTTCACAAAACACATCTTGTTGATCTAGTGAGGGCAATTTTTTTAGGATAGGAGGGCAACGTTGTTGTCTTTGAATGCTTGTAGGTCTCTTAAAAGCCTGGTTTGCTATACTGATTTTATAATATATTACCGGTATTGTTTTGATTTCAAATTATATATTCAATGAAAAATCAAACTTTAGATAACACAATTTTTTTCATGGCATGAAATATGGTCCGGCAATGCCCAAAAAGGCTTGAAAACTTTGAAAGTTTAGGGAGTGTTGAAGCTAACAGCTGGCAAGATCAAAGTCTATTCTATATTATCACATAATCAATAGTCACAGCTTAAAGCATTGATGGTTATTTTTCCCCCTACTTACAACATGCACATTACAGTCTGCCCTAATATATCATTGTTGTTAATACTCATGATCATCAAGGGGCAGGTAACTCTTGCCCTATATATCTCAAGAAAAAGCCTGGTAAGGGCTATTCCATTTAAATCTACCACCCGAGGGGGGGATGGGAATGCCATATGTTTGAGACCCCACCACCAACAGAAAAAAATATGATTTCTCCCATTAGTTAATGGCTCTGGCATCAGGCTGGCCCCCAGGACCAAGAGAAAGAAATAAAACTGGCGTCCCCCCCCCACTGCCTGAGTGGTAGATTTTTCTGGAATTCTGGAATAGCCCTAAGGGGGTTTGAAAATTTCACGTAACAACCAATTACTATAGTACTACAATATATCCAAAAACAAAGAAATTTAAATGGTAAATTTTTGTCTGGGTATGGTGTCCTCATTAACCTTAATATTACAGAGGAAATCAAATGTAAGGAGACAGAATCATGATTGTGGCAAAAAAAATTTACATTGTGTATTTTGCCAATGTCTATAACAGTGAAACATGGTTTTCAATTGTTTTGATTAACATGATTTATTGACTGTTTATCGATAACTTTTCCAATTCTAGTTGGTCACAGGTGTTATTGCACCAATAGGAAAAAAATCCCATAATTCATAAGACAATGAAAGCCTTTGTCTGGAACAAATTTATGTTTCTTCCCAATTCAAAATGTTTCAATACTAGGTAAAGTATTATGTCTACTTCAAATGAATTTAAGATAATCATGTTATTTATGGAAAAAGACGTAATTGATCATGAATTATGTGTTTCGAAGGAAACTCCTTAAATTCTTTAATGTCATAATTTACTCCAAAGCAATCATAAGTATTAAATTTTCACTGAAGTGTATGTAAGTGTTGTATGCACTAACCATTAGGGAGGGTGGGTCTCATCTGGTAATCCTAACTTTTTTCAAGATCCAGAAATCCTGAACTACTAAGAAACTTAAAACTAGTAAAATCCTGATTCCCATGCATTTATTTCCTGAAATGCGATGCTTAAATTATAGATATCCTGAGCTTATCCCCCTCCCATCCCACTCCATTATGCCTCTTCTGGATGTCGCACAAAACAAAAGCATAATATACCTCTTACTCTGGTGGAGGTAGTAACATAAACTTATGTGCTCATATTTAGTAACACCTTTTACTTAGGCCATCCTAAATAAAATGTTTGTTTGCTGTTTATCGACTATCAATTTTGGATGTGAGTAGGTAAGTAGGTAAATTTTTTTTCTCAAAAAATGTCCAAAAGGGGTAAATTTTAAAAAAAAATGTGCTAAAAATAGAATAAAAAAAAATTTTCTTTGGGAAATGTCAATAAAATTTTTTGAGTAGGTCGATAAACAGCAAACAAACAATTTTTTAAGGTTGGCCTTATTAGATGATAGAACAATAGTGAATTTCAGGTGTCTAATTCAATGGTTAGGTCAAAGTTGATATGTTAGAAAAGGGTTCGTTACATAATAAATAAACAGCAAACTTACTGTAAATTTAGTTTCTGAAGATGGCCATTTTGACAACTTATGTCTCTTCAGTGCAGATAAAGTCAAAATATTTGGAACCCTGACCTGTTTAAAAACTGAATAACAACAAATAACCTAAATGATCTAAATTGATACCGGTAGTCAAAATCAGCTAAGGGCAGAACTTTGCATGAGGGAGATACTCCTTGTATCAAAGAAATTTACAAAAATTTAGGTATTGCAAGTTTCCATACTATCTCGATTTATTCTACATTAGGGCTGTTCCAGTAAAACATATGAGGGACGACGGGAAGGCACTTTTATTTTTTACATATGGGTGGTTGTTGAAACGGTGGCAAATTAAATGACATATATAGATTAAGTTTTAAAAAACTTCTATGGGTGGATCCCTTGCCAAAAAAGTGCCTTCCCCTGGTACCTGATATGTTTTAATGGAACAGCCCTCACATCGTTAGTATTTAACCCAGGTGATAAATAATGAAATGTAAATGAGACAAAATCTCTACAAATATATGGTAGAACCAAGCAACGAATTGAACTATGTTTTTATTATTGTTTTTCATCTTGATCTTTGAGCATGTTGAGTATGCACTTTTGGTCTGTGGATCTAATTTTTAGCTCACCTGACCCAAAGCCCGTCAGTGTGAGCTGCAATCACTTGGCATCCGTCGTCCATCTTCCATTGAATTTTTTGCATTTTCATCTTCTCCTCTGAAACCATTAAAGCAAATTCAATTGAACTTTACAGGAATGATGTACTAAAAGTCCTTTACAAAGTTTGCTCATTTTGTTCTGATTCGATTAAAATCATGGCAGCCAGCACGGAACATAGTTTAACATTGGACCCTATGGGAAAAATCACATTTTCATCTTCTGCTCTGAAACAGCTGAATCAAATTCAACAAAATTTTATGGGAATAATGTACCAAAGGTTTTTAACAAAGATTGCTCATTTCGTTCCGATTTGATAAAAATCATGGCCACCAGCACAGAACATAGTTTTATATTGGACCCAATGGGAAAATCACATTTTCATCTTCTCCTTTGTAACAGCTGAAGCAAATTCAACCAACATTTACAGGAATGATCTACTAAAGGTCCTTAACAAAAATTGCTCATTTTGTTCCAATCAGATAAAAAACATGATCACCAGCACGGAACATAGTAATTAACGTTGGACCCTATGGGAAAATCACATTTTCATCTTCTCCGCTGAAACCACTGAAGCAAATTCAACTAAAATTTACAGGAATGATGCACTAAAGGTCTTTGACAAAAGATTGCTAATTTTGTTCCTATCTGACAAAAAACATGGCACCAGTGTGGAACTTAGGTTTAATATTGGCCCTATGGGAAAAATCACATTTTCATCATCTCCTCTGAAACCGCTGAAGCAAATTCAACCAAACTTTACAGGAATGATGAACGGAAGGTACTTTACAAAAATTGCTCAATTCATTTCGATCCAACAAAAAAAAAGTCAAGTGCAGAATATAGTTTAACTTTGAGCCAGGTCATAATAGAATACCATCCTTTTCATCATCTTCTCTAAAAATATTTAAGCAAACTTAACTGAATGTATAGAAGGTCCTTTGAAAACATTACTCATTTCAATATGAATAAACAAAAAAACATGGGTGCTTATGTAGAACATAGCTAAACATTAGACCCCATTGGTAAAAAACTTCATTTTTGGTCATGCATGGCATAGAAGCATTTTGTCATGTGAGCAATACAGGCTCAGTCTCTGAGCCTCTAGTTCTTATGACTATACTGTTTCCACATCATTATCTAGTAGGTAGTGAAACAATGTGCTGATTGGATGATGAAGCCTTCAAATAAGGATCTCATTGACAAATGCTGTTGAAAACATGATTTAATATGACTATTCTTGTGCAGGCGTGCTTGTAAATACCATTCAGTTTGAACATAAAGTTTGAGAATAACTGTTATTTTTGTTTGTTTCAGAATGTGTATTCCCACACAACATGTCCAGGACTAGTGATGACTAACTTGACCAATGGGATCCTTCCAAGTTGGCTGTGGTTTATATTATATCCATTGTTGTTGTTTGTATGTATTTATTGATTGATTTATTAGACAGATAACCCCTTTAAAGATCTCTTGAAATTGATTGGGTCAAAACCAAACTTTGCCACCACATAGGTCCTTAGATGGTGTCATTTTTGTCTTGCACATGAGACATAGTGATGGACTTCGTCACTCGTTGTGAAAATGACAGTTTTTCAGACTTTGAATGGTAAGAAAATAACCTCAGGCTGAAATTTTTTTTCTCTTATTTTTTCTAGAGTTAGACTTTTTTGCAAAAAAAAAAAATCATGATATTACACATAGATTAAAGTTTTTTAGAAGTCAAATATAGTTCTGCAATCTTATTGGAATTTCATAAAAAGTGACCAAAAGTGGTCAAAACGGAATTTATTAATTAACTAGAAATTGCTCAAATACAATGTGCAGATAGGTTATAATTACAAGCTGTTGGATTTTTATACCCCGCCACACATAGTGGCGAGATATTATGTGATACCCTATTATGTCGTGTGTCCATCCGTCCATCTGTCCGTGTGTCTGTCCGTCCGCCTCGAAGATTTCCGACTGATAACTTGTGAAAGCAATAACATACTGTCTTCAAACTTGGTATGTAAATTGTTTACCTCAAAACTCAGGCCAAGTTCGATTTCGAGTTCAGAGGTCCAAGGGGTTCTGGAGTTATGCCCTTGAAACTTTGAAATTTTGTGAATTTTTGGGTTTCCAACTGATAACTTTTAAACGAAACAACATACCGCCTTTAAATTTGGTATGTAAATTGTTTACCACAAAACTCAGGTCAAGTGTGATTTTGGGCCCCTGTTAAAACTTTAAAATTTTGTGAATTTTTGGTTTCTGACTGATATCTTTTGAAATAAACAACATAAAGTCTTCAAACTTGGTATGAAAATTGTTTACCACAAAACCCAGGTCAAGTTCAATTTTGGGCTTAGAGGTCCAAGGGGTTCTGGAGTTATGATCTTGAAACTTTTGTCAATTTTAGGGTTCCAACTCACAAAATTACAAACTGTCTCCAAACTTTGTATGTAAGTTGTTTACTAGAAATTCAAACTTAGTTTGACTTGAGTACAGAGATCCAAGAGGTTATGAGGGAGTTATGCCCCTTGAAACTTCAAAATCTTGTGAAACGTGGCGGGGTATCATGTAATGCATCATTACTATTTTTAGTTCTGGTTCATACTTCAGTAAATTTCCTGGTAATACAAAAGTCGAAAGACCAATAATTTTTTGAAATCTTTGCATACCATCTTAAAGTAAGGCAATTCTTTGGTACAAAACATAATTTTGACCATTTAATCATTCAAAAACAGGGTTCCAACTTTGATAACTTTTTCTGAAACTCTTCACAAAAAGCAATTTTTAAGGCAGGTTCTCTGCCTTCTAGCTGTCGGGTAAAGCCATCTTGAAAAAAGTCTGTTTCAACCAGACTCTTACATTAAGGAGACTACTTTGTATGAAAAGAATCGAAATGATCCAGACTGTCGTTAAAAACGCGTACAGCTTACTAGTTATTCATACGAAGGCACAAAAAATAATCCATTCATGTGGCGATACAGTGTCCATTTCATGATCAACTACATTGTTTTATGTGTTTATTGTATTTATTTAATATCTTTTAAGAGATGCTATGCTTTTTTAATCTCAGAGGACTTAAACTGACATTCGAAATTCATGATTCAGTTCATTCATAAAAATTTCCTGCGGCACGCTATGATTTTACAAGTTTTTATGAATGGATACATAGTAACTTCTACTTTCACTGTTGTAACTCGTAAAAATGTATGTATTTCTCAATATATAAGACTTTGAAACTTTTAATGGTTACACTGACGTACTCTGCCTTAAAAAGGATCAATCAAACCGTAGCTTCGTTTTCTTGTTTGTTTTGTCCCGACAAGTGGCGCGTTGTTTTGTTTTATTAATGGCCAACTTAATTACACCTGCATGACTTACACCGAAGTTAATAAGGGTCAAATAAGTTTCAAAATAATCCGAAATTACAACAAATGTTCTTTATTGAATACTTCAAATACATTAAAACTTTAGAATAATTCAACTATGTCAACAATGAAGCACAGAAGGTTTAAACTTGATCTCCAACGGTGTTCCTAATCACAAGCATAATCAAGTACAACACTTGTACTGGATCACGCGGAACCATCACGAAGGTCCCAAACTGTCACTGATTTGTTACAACAGGAGGAAGCGCTCGCTTGCTGAATTTTCATCATTTGTAGTGATTCCTTCTTTTGTAGTAATTCATTTTTCACGTTGTGTTGAAACAGAGATGAAATCTGTTACTATACTGCTCCAAGAACACGTTCACGAAGGCAAGACATTGTCATCCGTCATATCGACATATCGTTGTCAGGTATAAGAAAACACTCCATGCTAGATCACGAAAGTCAAATGTAAAAACGTCAGTTGAAAACTCGTGAGGGTCCTGATAAAACTATATATATA
>MJUU01007862.1:9572-57148 GCA_002080025.1 Modiolus philippinarum
AGTCGTGGTAAAATATGCATTCATTACTTACCTTACTTCAACCGTGAAGCTTTTTTTCTATAACTCATTGCTGAAAACTCAAAACGTTAATCAAATATATACTACTAGAAATTATTTTTGAAAGAAATCAATGCCATCAGAGGTATACAAATTTCTTAAAGTGTCTATGAACGGCTCTTTGTGATATATTGCATTGTACATGTTTTTTCCTGTATTAATTTTGTGTGTGTAAAATATAGCGTTTTTTTAATGAAGCCTATTTTCTTTGAATTATATTTGTAACGCATTTTGTTTATTAGTCAAACGTCTATTGAAATTGGATGTTTTCGCGTATTTGATTGTAAAATTTTTATTATTTATCAGATTTTCAGTGTGCTCCCGAAGAAATATCCTATCAGTACTATGTCAACGGATACGGTCTGTGTCTATAAATACATGGTAAGGCAAAGCTATAGACCTACGCATAATTGAAGTCAGCAATGAGCTTTGCTCATATCTCATAGTAAGTTCAAGACAGCCCTAAAAATCGATTCGAGCGGAATTTATTGATATTGCTAAATTTCGAACGAGGCTACATCCGTCTTTTTTATCCTCTGAAAGATGGCTCGTCAAAAAACTTGAAATTAGCTGTCAAAGTGGTATTTCATTAACTGTCGGTCGTTGCCCAACACAAAATTATTCCTTTGATATATTTTGCTTTTTTTTTTTCTTTTTTTTTTATTGTATACTGTTTCGATATTTTTTGTCATTAAACTATGATTACGATTTTCACCCTTTTATTTACTGAATTTATTTACTGAATCATTCAGTTAATCCATATGACAAATATTTGGAATTAACACACTTTCAACTATCTATTGTCATAAAGGTATAAAGTGTAAATACTTGAAGTATTCTAAATCCTTGGCAAAACAATATGTGTATATCTCAAAGATAAATTGGCAGCCATTAGCTTTGCTTATTACTACTGACATTGCTTAGTGAATTAGTCGATGATGTTGAGTATTACATATACAAGTGAAAATTTTGGAATATTTATTTTGCAGCAAAGTTTAAACTAAGCTCTAGGCATTACATTTCAATACATCGGCAAACGAATACCGAAGCAAGAATCAGGAAAGGGGAAATTCTAAAATCAAAAATCAGGGCAATTCATATCGAACACGAATTGAGACAGTATGACAAAGACAAATCAAATAAAACAAAAATGAACTAGAACGCCACATAACTAAAGCACTAGCAGTGTGAACCCCTACAAAAACTGAGGCATCATCAGGTACTCCGGAAGGGTAAGCATGATCTGCTCCATGCGTGGCACTATAGTGAATCAAGTGAATCTATAGTATCGTTTGTGTGTTGCTTGTTTTAAATTTCATTTTATTCACCTTGTTTTCCTTTCGAAAAATCGAGTTTTGAAAATGGTGAAAATAATGAAACGAGTTTTTATTTTCCAATTTTAAAGATTTGTGGGAAATATTTCTTTTTTTCCAACTTACCAACATCATTTTCCAGAGACAGATTATATAGACTGTACTACAGGTGAAGGAATAAATTTTTGAAAGGAAAAATCCCTCTATTAATCAATATTAATTATGAAATGTTTGGGTATTTTTAGCCAAGAAGTGTTCGAAATTTATAGCTATTTTATTGTGCAATCACACTAAAATCATATTATCCTGAAATCCTTTCCCATTTTGATATATATTTTATATAGAATGTAATACAACAGGGGAGAAAATTCCCTTATATTTATATTCAAACTATAAGGAATATAAATGCTAATATGACCATAAAAACAAATACTTTTGAAAAATTCTTTTTGGTTATGAAATTTCTTATGGACAGAAATTAAGATAAAATCAAAACTTCTACCCCTATTGTAAACTAGAGTTACTGTAGCCTATTGGGCCATGGATACCCCCAGCCCCCGTCTCTTCCTGAATTTATCAAATATCTGAAGAAAAAAAAAGGAATTATTGGAAAACAAAATACATAGTGCACATCTACAATATGTAATAAAGTTCCTGTATAAGTTTCATGAAATTTCAATCACTGGTTTAGGAGGAGTAGTGGATACCAGGTGGTCACCATATAGTTTCTATTGAGCTAAAATGACTAAGTCGAAACATGTCAAAAATCTAAGAAAAGGGAATTATGCATACTGCACATCTATAATATGTAATTAAGGTCCCGCATAAGTTTCATGAAATTCTAATCAGTGGTTTAGGAGGAGTAGTGGATACCAGCTTTCGAGTACAGAAAGACGGACGGACGGACACCATGAACACTATATACCTCCCGCAAAGCGGGAATCATAAATATTTCGATTTTTATATGGAACCATACTTAATGTTGAAACTTGTTTTTTTTGTATTCAGCTCAAATC
The DNA here is from genome assembly GCA_002080025.1 of Modiolus philippinarum. Lineage (NCBI taxonomy): Eukaryota > Metazoa > Mollusca > Bivalvia > Mytilida > Modiolidae > Modiolus > Modiolus philippinarum. Next base: position 11,959 of record MJUU01007862.1, read on the forward strand.
ATGTCAAAGCTGCGTTTTGTATTTTTTGAGATTTTTTGTATTTTTTTTTTATTTAAAGCCTTTTTTTTATAGATTTAAAAAAAAAGATTTTAACACTTTGTTCCTCTACATTCCAGAAATAACATTTTTACGCTAAATGATGTAGAGAAAAAGATACTTGATATTACTTTAAATAAAAGTAGCAATCACACCATGTCTCTCAGAGGTGTGGAAAAAGACTATCTAAAGCATCAATACTTTTTTGTTCAATACAAGAAATCTTTTGTGTCTTTTATATTTATACACGACAGGTTTTCCTGCTTAAAATGTTTAGTATTTGTTTTTAGCACAGGCTCCATGCAAAATAAGTTTCGCAGATTATAAACTTAAATGGCGCATCATATTTGTCGGTTTGAATGTACGACAAGTGCATTAAAAGAATTAAGTGATTTTTATGATTGACAACCGAAGAATTTCTTTTATATATTTTTGAAAATAGTGAATGGATTAAAATACTGCATGTAGAGTTTTCTTCATTGTATTTTTGTCACAGTTAAATAAGTGCCGAGCGTTACAACCATCCTTTTTTTAAATAAAATTACTCTCAAAGACACATGTCTGAACCATACTTGAGAAAAAGAATCTTACCTTGTATAGATATAAAAAGAAATATCAGTGAAAGTTCAAAGATGTGCTACGGCGGAAATCAACGTAACCACCCTGCACTATGAATAATGGATAATGGTTTTTTTTAATCTGATCCTCACCATTTTTATTACTGATATTGATATGTGTTGTGCCGTGCCAGAACGATGTCTTCATTGAAAGTTTAATTTAATTCATTTTACAAACGTAACTTTTAAATCTAAATCTATAAATTGAAAAAGGCAGATATTTAAAGATTCCTAGAGAAGAAAAATTATGTTAAATTTGTAACGTAATCGAAGATGAAACACAATTTATATAAACCTGTAACATCAACAGAACTTAAAGAATAAAATTTATAAAGTTTTAAATTTTTGTGAATTAGATGAAAATGAAAAATTAGTGTACATCCTCAACCCATCCACCTTAGTACATCCTCAACCCATCCACCTTAGAGCTTGTGAATAATCTAGGTTGACTTCCTTTTTGAAAAGGTCATTAGAACTGAGGGCAGGGGAATCATAATATCATTGCTACTTGTTTAAATAGTATTGGTTTATATTGTCACATACATAATTTTGCATAAATGGTAAATAAAGTTTTTGTATTCTTGTATTCTTTAAACGCATGCAATTTTTAAAATGAATGAGACACTTTCGTTTTTAAGTTTCAACAAAAATTTCTAAGTCTTGAAAATTAATTGTCAATAATTTTAATTCAAAAACTCTAGCAAACCAATAAAATTACTTGATAAGCGCTAAAAAATCGTTAATTATATATAATGCAAAACGTTTAGAATTACGCTAAATGCAGGAAGTTAGGTTTTCAAGGTAAAACATAGCTGACACGGAATTTAAAAGCATGGTTGTAAGATTTATCGTTCAATTGCTGACGAAGACACTTAACACACTTATTTACACTCTTAACCTGGATTTGAACCTCATTTTTCTGGACAAGATTGCATTCAAATCAAAATACTTGATAAAATTTACTTTTACCTGAACAGAAAAGCATTTATTCACTGCTTTCGAACAAAATAATAATATGAAAGCTTATAGATTATCAGACAGGAAAGAGTTTTCAATTTTATGCAATAGGGGTAATAACAATATTCTCTAATTCACGTTGCCTGTGCAGTTGGAGAAATGCGTTTCTCCTTAGAGAGAATGCTGTTCTCGGCAAGTGATTGGGTGAAATTCAATTATGACGTCAATATGTATGCCGTTTCCGCTTAACCATTATAACGTCATGGAAAAAAGGCGACCATGCATGATGACGTAAAGCTAAAAGAACACATTTATTTCGGATTATCAGAAAGAGGGGGTCATGTTTTTTTTTCCAAAATCTCCTTGAAAGGGTCATTCTCTGACAACTTTAATAAACTGTGGTAATTTGAGAGTAAAAATATTGAAATTTGTATTTTATCTTTTTTTTTTCATTTTATCTTTTTGTTTTGTGTAAAGCAGGCTTTGTAGAAACGTGACAAAATGGTTGGCACGCTATTCTCACTGGCAATTTTCTTTCTTTTTTTTTTTTTTTTTTTTTTTTGATTTTCGGTGGACATATCACGGATCGAACACGGAAATGTGTCTTTACCGTCACAGAGTTCAGACACAATTTTACACATTTTTCCATATAACTTATTTGTAATTAAACAAATATTCTGTCAATAAAGAATAACGACACAATTAAAGTAGAAACTGTAAAAGTATTCAGATATACAAACAATCAGTGTAAAAAGTTACTACAATATGGTACACTGAATACTGTCCCCACTTTTAAGAGCACATTTTAGAAAAACGTTCCTGCTGTGGTTGCTCTACTGATGAAATGATGAGAAAAACGGAATAGAGACTAAACTGTAGTTTATTTTGATCAAGCAATAAAATTTAAAGTGCATTTTTCTATCATTACTAGCATTTTTTTTTTTCATTTTTTCGTTAGCGTAAGAGGAGACATTCGTGACGGTAAAAGAAAGATATGTGACGGTAAAGAAAAACTCGTGACGGTGATGACATTTTTGGTGTAAGGAATTCTCTGTTTAAAGAATATTCTGTCAAATAAGAAAATACAATTTTTATCGGCATGGATGCTGTTTTTATTTGCTTTGCTCTGATCTATATCTATATCTTTCAAATATCAAAAATAAGAAAATGACAAAACATAGGTAACTTTTCCACACACAAAGACTATATCCAAGTTCATGGTCTGCACTCCTTAATTTATACTTTTAGACTGATCCCGATGTGGACAAAAACTGGTTCCCGATTCCTTGTTGTAATGAGCACTAAGGAAAATAGAAATATTCTAACGTGATTTTTTTCAAAAACGGAATTATTTTTGAGAAAATCAAAGTTGCCAACATGAGAAGCAACAGGAGTAAAACATTTTGGAACATTTCATTAGAGATATGGTCAAAGGAAATAAAATATTTCTGTCAGTGACAGGCCACTGATTTCATGGTTCTTGAGTAAAATAAATGATAGTATAAAAGAAAATATTTTTATATCAGATAATTTTTAAGATTCAATAATCATGATAAAATCACTTAAGATTAAATCAACTAGATCTGTTTGAATAAAACACCTACTTTGAAGTCTTGAATATTTGTGGTTGTCCACATCCAAGAAAGATAACTCTTACAAAGTGATAAATTAGGGAATGCAAACCAGATCCTACCATGAACTTGGATATCACCTATTTCGAAGTTTTCTGGTTATTAAAGAGAAAATGACGAAAAAAGATTAAACGTCCTTACAGGAAATAATACATTTTTACGCTTGTGTTGTAAAGGAACGTGACGGAAAAGACAGTGACGGTGGAGACAAATCCGTGAACCGTCAGAGATTTTGAATTTATCTCTGGAGAGAATCTTAGTCAGGCAAGTGGTTGTTTCTATGGTACTTGAGCTTTATCTGCTGATGTAATTGTGATGCAGATCGACTGTACTTTAAGAAAAATATTCTATAAACGGTAAAGACGCGTAAAAAGGGTACTTTTTCAAACTAACCCATGTTTTTCTCAAATAATTAAAAAATCCGTTATAATAGTAAAATTAATAATTGCTAAACCACTTAGGATACGTATGTTAAAGCCGTATGGCATAATTATACAAGTTTTACTGTATAGGAATATCATATTTAGTACTTGAAATGTTCCGTGACGGTAATGACCAAAAATGTGTTTGACAGATGTTTGAGACCAGATAAAAAACAAACTAAGACAGAGTGTGTGTTCATGTTACCTTTGAACTTCCTGTACATATATAAATCACTGTCATTGACATAGAAAAATATTAAAGGGCAAAAAAATGCAAAAAAAATTGTCGTCTATACAGATTGGGACATTACCGTCACGTGAAGAATTCTATATGTGACGGTAATTTATATTTTTTTAGAATCGTTATTTTTCCGCTAAAACTAAAATAAATTGGTTTCTAACATTTTTTCTGAATAGTTCATGGGGTGAATTAGTTAAATTGATCTTTAAAAAAGTCAGAAATTCTAACAAATGGGTAAGTAATCGTCTTTGGACAGGTTTTCGTTACAAATATTAAAGTTGTCAGAGAATTACCCGAAATCATTAGAAAAATAAAATCCACAACCGTAGCTTGTGAGAAACGACATTTCTACACTCTCGATAGTTAAATTTTCAAAAAAAGAAAAAAAAATCGCAAGCTTCGCGTTTAAAACTATCTCTAGTGTAGTAATGTCGTTTCTCACTCGATGTTGTTGTGGATTTTATATTTCTCTATATACACATGATATATATAATTTCTGTCCTTTTTTCACGTTTCCTGAACAGTTGGAGAAATACATTTCTCCTCTCCAGAGAGAATGTTGTTTTCGGCAAGTGATTGGATGAAATATAATTGTGACGTCAAATTTGCTTTCCGTTTTCTAACTTTACCATTGTGATGTCATGGGAAAAGGCGACCATGCCTGATGACGTCACGCTCAAGGAACAAATTCATTATCGATCATCAGAAAAGGGGGTGATGTTTTTGTCTAAAATCTCTTGAAATCATTAGAGACATGCATGCAATCCACAACTGCATTTCATGTGAATCGACATTTCTACACTCTCCATAGTTAAATTTTTAAATATTTTAAACGCTTGCCAAGCCTCGCGTTTAAAAACTTGAAAATTAAACTATCTCTAGTGTAGAAATGACGTTTCTCACTCGGTGCTGTTGTGGATTCTAAACGTTTTTGCTTTGGAGAAAGTGATGTAAATTTACTCCACCACATAAAAATACTTTACTTTACTTGTACATGTTGCAGTGTTTCTCTTATTTAGACATCACTTTTTTGTGTTGGGGGGGGGGTCTGTATAATGTTATCCTTATATCTCCATATCTTCAGTCAGCTAAGTTAATTGACATTTCTTATTTGGTGCTTCGGTTTTTGACTATTACAGTATTTGAATAAATGTGGTTCCACTAGATAAAAATGAACATGAAGTCTAATAAAAAAGTAGATTTTATGGAATGAAATCTTAGGAGTTACGTAGAATTTTTTCACTAGACCGTCCAAATTTTTAAATAACTGTATGCATATCTTGAATATAAAATAGCTCTCATATTTTCTGAGATTTCTGATAAATACCTTATATTTGAAAAGGCCCATCACATCTGTAGTTAGTTGTATACAAATATATCTGTGAAAGTTGTACTTTTGCTAAAGCTGGTTTACGTATTGTTCTCTAATTCTCTTTTTTGCAATATAATACGCTGAACATACGCACAATTCGGACAATGTCGGGTTAATAGAGAAATAAGAAATGTCAGATTGTGTTTCAAATTATTTTTGGGTTTCGTTAAACAGTGTTTGTCGCTATGTACCATTAATGTTTTAAAAGATGACTAGATAATACTGTCTATGGACACACAATGCGTATCCATAACAAGAATGCATTTTGTCGTATCAAAAGCTGTTAAATGGGTAATATACTGAAATCAAAGAAAATGCAAATTCTTATTTCCAGATACTATCAATCGTTTACTCCACATTTTAATGCAGTCGGTTGTTTCGTGTTTAGTTAGGACCTCATAACCTTGTAAATTTATTGAAATCTGGATGAGATAAAATAATCAGCGAAATGCTTTGACATTATTGAAACTGAAAAATTCTTAATACACTGTCACAATTAAAAGTATCTTAAGGTGCTTCGGGTGTCTAAAACTGCTTATCCATCTCGCGCATGGGATGAAAATTTGAATTTACCATTAAAATGTTGTTAAAATGATATTGAATAAATTATTGATAATAAATAAAATGAAATAAGCAACAGTTATGGTCCTTGCTTATAGAATATGTCACTTTTTGAAAAACTCTTTATTTTATTCAAGGGAGATAATTTTGAAGAAATAATAAAGGGAAAATCACATTTTCACGATTTTATGAAAACTGTGATCGGCGATCCCTATTTTTAATTCATATTTCCAAAGCGATTTCTTTTACATACTTTATACCACATTTTCATCGAATTCTATCGTTTTATTCATACAAAAAATTCTAAAATTGTATTTTCTCTCTTTTTAGACTATATTAAAAGGTCAAAATCTTTGCTATTTTCTGAAGCCATTCAGGGAAAAATAAGTCTGTATCTAATTACTTGTAAGAAAAACAAAAATCTGAAACCTTGATCATCACTAAACCATCCAAGTGATTAAATGAAACAAAAATGGGTTAACAAGTGTTCAGTACCAATGAAGTGTAGCAAAAAAGTAACAAATTACGACATCTATAATTGGCTATTTTGACAACTTATGTCTCTCCGGTGCAGAAAATCGAAACATCAAACAGATAGAACCAAACTAAACCAATTCTTCGAAAATGGGGTAAAACAGAGACANGGGGGGGGGGGGGGGGGTGGGTATGGACAACCCAAAACCAGTTAAACCCTTGTGCCGGCTTTGCTGGTACACTTACCAAGTCTGGCTGTCCCGAGTTCCTATCGTTGTTTACATTTGTCTCTTTGGAATGTGATTAAAATTTTCAGTCATTGTAGGTGTTTCCTGTTCTGATTTTATACCTTCAGACATTCTATGGCTGTCACCACGACATCATATTAGATAGACAGGAAATGTTGCTGTCGTAGAGCAGTACATTCTTGCCCTTCCGGAGCACCTGATATCACTATATTTTTGGGAATTCACACTTTTAGTTCTCTAGTTTTGAGTGTTGTATTTATGGTGTTTTATGGATGTGTATAGCATTGTCTCTGGACTTTGATTTATGTAATCTTGTGTTTTGTTCCTTCGGTATTCTACTACCGTTATTTTATTACATTTTCGACTTTAAATAACATGGACATTTTATTTGTGCTCAATATACAATAGACTAGAGTCATTAAACATATATACTGTTCAATGCCCTCACATAAACAATGAAAAGGAGTTGATGCACATGAGACAATCTCGACAAATAAATGGTTAAACCAAGCAATGGAATAACGCTTTTATTGTTGTTCTTCATCTTGAAGACAAACTCATTTGTACAGTGAATATATTTATTCCCGGAATTGAACTTCATTATCCTATACTTACTAATTAACAAAACACTTAATGTATTGTTGTTTTAATGATATTAACTTTGTATTTTCATTTTTTGAGTGAGAATGATAAAAAAGACTCCCAAACGAATGTCATTGCTTGATACATTTTAAAATACTTCCATTTATTTAGAAGACAATTTTGTGCCAATCTTTTTAAAACAAATGCTGTTGCTAAATGGCAGCCAGTTATACCCCGCTGAGTGAACCCTGAATCAATATGGCAAGTGCAAATGAAAGTGTGTGTGGACACAATATAAGCGTCGACACAGTTGCAGAGAAACGTGAGATGAAAATAATGTGTGAAGGATGGACAAAAATACGAAAATGCAAAAATTCGGTAAACAGGAGGTAGTACATCAATGTAGCTGAGAGGCGCAGTATAGTACACTATACTGAATATTCATGCCAACCTTTAAATAGCTGTGGTGTGCGGTTGCTGAGAAAAGTATGACAAAAAGTTTTTTTTTTTAAATATCAAAAGGCTGTGATGTGTTGTTGCTAAGAAAAATGTATAGAGCTAAAACAGTGTACCCTTCGTTCGGAGCGGCATTCTTTCCGAGTTATTTATATCTATATCTTTATCGTGTTTTTTAAGAAAGACATAAAATGCTATGGGTTTATGATCTGAGTGTGAAACAGCTCGTTTGAAATAAAGAAAGGTGTGTGAGATTCTTCACCATCCCCCAAAAAAATATAAAAAATCGTGTAATTATGTATTTCCAGTTGGCTAATACAATAATTCCTACCGATGGTATTACTGTTATTTCCAAAATCAAAGGAATAACTCTATTTTCTAAACTTGAAAGTTAATTTTATAATATAAACGTTTTGTGTGCAGTAGTCCAAACCTTTCTACTTTGTAGCGACAGGATATTGCAGTATCAACTATGGTACATCTTTATTCACCGTGTTAGATGGCACCGGAACTTCATACAAGGGCGAGTACATTTAAAAGAAGGGAAAAACAGACTATTTCCATACAATATATAAATAAAGCTAACTCCTTTTATGCTCACAGATTGATGTACGTAGATGGTACAACTTGTACTACCAATTGCATTCATGTTTTACGGAATATTGTTAAAAAATGCCAGAAACTGATTAAAAATCCAGTAAACTGGGACGTAACTTACATTCTTCACATAATAAGGGATATCGACAGGATATTCTGAACATCTCCGTTAAATTGGCATTGGGATCCAATGACATGAGGGTTTTACACGCATACTAGCCTCTCACTGATACTGCCGATGTTTACTGAATATATAATGATTCTTTACCAAACCCACCTGGGAGTTTTGAGTTTGATATTTCTTCCGTAGTGCAATAGTGTTTACCAGCAGACTAAGCTCCTTGAGCTAGCCGACAGTTTAGCGGCGAACACTCCTTGACCCATCTTTCAAAATTACGTTTTGTCCCTTTTTCCTTTCAAGATTGTGCTCATGGAGTTAGTAGTCTACCTGCTTAGGGTTTTATTCGTACATTGTATGTCAATTATTCTATAGGGAAACAGGACAGAGAAAGGGGAGGTTTGGGTATCCATAAACCGGTTTAACCCTACCGCTTGCTTTTACTAGTGTCGGTACCAAGTCCAGTTGTTCCGAGTTCATATCGTTATTTACATTTGTCTTTTGTTTTTATATTTGTTTTTTTTTCTTTTCTTGTGCAGTTCCTTGGTACATTGTTGCATGTGACTATGTTGTTCGATCATTGCAGGTGTTTTCTGTTTTCTATTATTTCTATTTACATTTGACCAGTTTGTCCATATTTGTAAAGGTTTTGTCCATTAATGAATAACGGAAGTAACTGAAGAAACGGACATACGATATTAAACGGACATTCTTCAAAACAGGTGCCATTTGTGTATTGTCCATTAATATCGAAGGGTTTATCTATCCGAGTGTTTTACTTCTTTTATTTCATAAAATTAAACATTATATAATGGAAGGTGTTTGGATAAATACCCAAGTATTTGTCTTTTGATTCATTAAAAGTCAGTAAATATCAAGATCATATTTGAAGGGATATGAATGATACTTGTCTGTATGGAAAGTGGAACAAAAAGCCAACTTGTCTCTACCTGCAAATCTGGGGTCAGGAGTAATTTTCAATAAACCTAAAGAAAACGGTATGATTTTTCTTTTGGCAATATGAATAAATCTATAACTTTTTTTGAAGCAGTATGCGGAATAGGATGAAGTTCATAAAAAGATAAAAGTCATTTGAAAATAATAAAAATAATAAAATTGTTAAATCTATACAATTTTTTTTCTTTTAAATATATATATTGTGTCGTTGAACTATTATGTACATTGTATGACTAATCTTCATCGAACCCTTTCAGGACATCGTTTTATTTTAGCCTCAAGTAATTGTGCTATTGCTGGTTTGCACATCAAATAAGAAGTTCAACTCAGTTGCATGCCAAAGAAATCCCACTCAATAACAGGCTACACTACACTACACTGGGCAGTTAGCCAACCCTTTCTATCTTTTTTTTCTGGTTGGTCACGGCTGGGAAACTCGATGTTCTCGACCAAAAAACGGCCTCCGGAAATCTGTAATTCACACTTAATAAGTGCAGTTCGAGAAATTAAAGAATGTCACTCCATATAAATTTCTAAAATAAGAGTTAATCAGTCAAAAACCCTTTTCTTTTTTCGAATAGCAATGGTAAATTAGTTTTTTTCTTTATGTCCAGATTTTAGAATCGCCCGAAGCAATAAATAACAACAATATACAAGATTTCTGTCTGAAAAGGCAGACTTTTATATGGTTTTATTTATATTTTAGCTCTTTGACCACTTTTACATGGAGTGACATTCTCCGATTTTTAAAAACAGGGTCTGTCACTTTGTATAAATTAACTTCCTGGTAGTAAAATTCAATTGGGAACATCGAGTTTCCCAGCCGTGTGGTGGCTGATTGTCTAGTGTACATTTTGTTTATTTTATGGGTTCCCTTCATTTGTTTAAATAAATGTTTTCTAAGTGTCTTAAGCGCTTCCTTTGATGGTTTCACTTTAATTATGTTATGTTTGGGCGCATTGCATTTGCGCTAATTTTTGAAAAGTGGGGTATTTCATTTGCGCCACAAGCTTGTATTTCATTTGCGCCATTTCTCAGGTAAACAATTTTACAGGTAAATTTTCAGGTAATAGGAAGTGGAAGCAATAATTGATATACTATTTAATATGTTAATATTGAATATACCACTAAAAAATGTTTATAATATTTTTAATATTAAATAATTAATATACCAAAGATATGTAAAATTGTCACTTTATCTTATTAGTTGCATCCAGATCAAACAGGTTAAGCGGGGGACGTTGATATTAAATACTACTCATCTATTTTAATTGGTTGTGTACATTTTTCTTTATTTAAGAATTGAATGCATTATTTTGAAGTTTCATTGGGATATGAAAGTGTTGACCGAAGCACATTTGTAATGAAGTGCGTTAGCGCTTCATGTTGAAAATGTGCGCCCGGTCAACACTTTCATAGTCCCTGTGAAATTTCAAAATAATGCATTCAATTCTTATAATTACATTTTAAAACCAAATCATAAAAAAGAAATTTTATTAAAAAGATATTATGTCATGTGCAATGGGATTCTTTTTTTACTAATTCATCCGCCACGTGGTCATATGATCAAATATGTTTCATGGGAATTACAACTTCACATTGATGTACCACGTGAGCGATGTTCACCTATCAAATTGACGGAAATCAAAGGAATATTCATGAAATGTAATTATTTATATTCACAATATAGTGTTGGTACTCTGAACCTTTAAAGATGATTGATTGTACATTGTTAGGATTAGGGGTAATAACAAAATTACAGAACAAAATTGTCAAGAGCCGAAATTTAAAGTGCAAAAATCAATGGCGTTTTAGTAAAATATATTGCTCGAAAACATACTTCAAACTCTCCGTGATGAGCAAGTATGTTGGCGAACAGAAAGGGGAAATACAAGTAAAAAGTATAAATGTTAAAGTATTTTTACTTATATCTTTACCACTTACCTGTATTTGGCGCAAATGTAAAGTTTTTAAATTGGCGCAAATGAAGTATAGTTTGTGGCGCAAATGAAATATTTTTTTTGCGCAAATGAAATACTAATTGGCGCAAATGTAATGCACCGGTTATGGGCGATAACGTTTCCGTAAGAATGCACATTTTCCCCGCCATCTGTTGAAAGTGTTTAAATTCTATATTGCATGTTTTTCTCACAGTCAGATTGAAAAAAATGCAATAAACAAATATATTGCAAGATTAGTAGCCAGTATTCTATTTACATGTAATATGTGCAATTTTAATTAATTATGTGTTCGACTCTTTTTATGAAATTTAAATGAGAATCGCCAACATGGGACAAACTTTCACAGTTGTATTTTATCTTACAGTTTCTTGAGACACTTTAATTCCATAAATTCATAATCTTTAGTGTCAATTTCATCTTACTACCTCTGTGCATTAGTGGCTGAAATCCACAGGGTAGTGAAATGTGTCTAGTGCAGTATAGTTCAAAGGCCTCTAGAACTCCTCTGCCGCTGGCTGGCCTAATTGTAGGTGAAACGGAAAGTCGAGTGCGTAAATCTTTCCTTGCCAGCACTAGTATATAGCCTCTACGCTACCAAATACGCCTGCAGAGCCTCCTCGTGGTGATGCATGGAAAGTGAGGTCTAGCAATCTCAGGCTAATTTGCAAGAGATCTCGGAGTACCGAGGACCCTAGTAATACAGTGTGTAGACCCATCGGTGTATGAACGTGCCCAAAAACTCATTAACCTTGGGCCAGCTATGAAAAAAGCTCTACTGCCTTGTAGATGCCTTCCGAAAGTCAGTAGATGCCTTCCGAAAGTCAGTAGATGCCTTCCGAAAGTCAAAGGCCATTGGAGTAAACCAAGAAAGAAAATCCGGTCAGAGAAGCTCGTTAGCATTGGTTTGCAATTATCTATGAGAAGGACAACCCAGAATATAAACCCGGTACAACGAAGTGTGGGTTTAGCGAACGGCTAACTACCCTACCCAGTTAACAAACTCTAGTTACAGAAACTTCAACAAATCCCCTTTTTGAAAGCTTGTGTCCCATCAGTGACAAACAAGATAAGCAAGTCACTATTTTCTACTGTGCATTAACTCCATATCTCCCATTCATAAAGGTCGATCTTAACAGATGTATTTTATACCGCTATTCAAATTCAAGTACACATGCATTTACTTAATATGTTGTGCTTGCTTGTTTTATTTAATTTAATGTTCCGTGTTTTTAATGTACTAAATGAAAATTAATGTAACTCCCCATTGGGTCGTTGTCTCTTTGACACATTCCCCGTTTCCCTTCTTTTTTCTATTGAGAGAAATAATAGCTAAACTTTTCATTTTATTTGGTATTTTAGTTAAACGAAAGCTCAATGTTATATTCCAAGTAAGTCACTTGATCGGTTCAAAAATCAATGTTGACTTTTACCAGATTTCGAGAGGTTTGATTATAGCTAGATACACTGTCAAACGAGTACCAAAACAAAACGAAAGAAATTGGAAAAATTTAAAAACCATTAATTAGATCTAGCACCAAAGGAGACATGACAAAAACAATTAATCAACAATTAGAAGAACTCAAAAAAACTAAAGAACTCCCAGTTGGAATTTTGGAGTCGGGAAGAAATGAGAATCATTTTGTAAACTGAATTTTGATTGGTTAGTCATTTCGTGCCATTACAATCCGAGTAAACCTTGCAGAACATAAGGTCCCTAGAGTTTGACTCTTTGATGTGGATGTAATAAGTTCGAATCTGATGGGAGTGTTTACAAAAGACTTTATCCACGTCATATACTTCCGGTATAGGATCGAACTTGAGTCTTTACCAAGTTGTGTTCATGTGGGACTCGGGTCTTTACCCGAGTTCCAACTGAAGTCTGCCAATGTGAACCTCGCAGAAATTGGAGGTATTATCATATTCTCTTGAAATTAAGCATGATCTCCTCTGGCACCCGTCAAGAATTGATATTCTCTAATGATATGTCAAGTTTAAACCGGTTAAATGTTCTTTATTCAACGTATGTTGAATAAAGCCCCGTGCTATTTCCCGCCAAATCTATTCGGAATACAATTCTCAGTGTTTATCATTGATCATTAGAGAAAAAGATTACACTACTTTATCCCGATTATTACTATATTTTATCCACTCTCGATAGTTAAATTTTAAAATTTTAAAATGCTCGGCAAGCCTCGCAATTCAAATTTTAAAATTTAACTATCTCTAGTGGATAAAATATGGTATTGAACGGGATCTTGTGGTGTAATCTATATTTATGCTATGTGTAGCGTTATTATTTTCCGTGTTCTTTATATTTTAGTATATTCTGTTTTGATGTATTGGTTGTATAGTGCATGGAAATATGATTGATTTTTTTCAACAATTCAGCTTCGTCAGGACAAGTTAAAGTTAATCCACTCAAACAGTTCAAACAGTTTGTTGTATACTAGGAAATGAAGGTGTGAGTAACTACTGGGGCATCGAGATTTGGATGCTACACAAAATAAGGAGAAATGGGTAGGGGGAAGAAATTTGGCCTCATTGCAGCCCTAAACGGCGGATCATTGCCGAAACTCATATATAGAAGGGATATTTATGTTGCTCTACAATGGTTCCTGGCCAGGCTATCTGTATTTTGAACTGAATACCTCGGAAAGATGGAGTATTCCCATATCCACCACCTTGGGACGTGTCATCTCAGCCCTATAGACAGACCACACCTGAAAACCGATTCAGGCACCGGGTTCAAGCATGCATGCAAGTGACTAATGTCAGTTTATAAACTTTAAGGTACAATATTGAACAGATATATCATGATAAGGAGGGGTATTTGTCAAAAATACAAGGCGCGGGGCGGTAAAATTTTCCGAGCCTGAAAGGCGAGGGAAAGTTAGACCCAAGACTTGTATTTTTGGCAAATACCCCTCCTTATCATGATATATCTGTTCAATATTGTACCAAATACCCCCACGTTCATGATATATTTGTTTAATTACATCGAATGTCTCTATCATTAAAGCGCACAGATGACTCCGGGACAAATAAATCGGTGGGGTGGTATTTGCCAAAAAAGACAACAGCCATTAACCAATCAGAATACAGCTAACTTACACAAGGTGTAATTATATGAGAAATTTAAGTAGAAAAGACTTTGTTTTATTACATTATTGCATTCATTCACATATATCAGGTTTTCCGTTTGATCTTTGTCTTATATCTTGGTCATGAAACAGAGATGGTAACTTCCTTTTTATTCTGAATCTATGTCAGTATTCTAGCGACGTAAGGCAGCTTGACAATCTTTTCGGATATGCTCATCACACATGCAGCAATATTCAAACTCTGTGCCAAATAACTCTCCACAAGGGCCACATATTGGTGACATCTTCAAAAAGTGCAAAAGCGGGAGTTCGTCATGTTCACACGGCTCACATGGAAGAAAGGTAGTAATTTTCGCAGGTATCCCACCAATCGTTCCTAGCACACAGCCAACTATCATAGCAAACAACATCACCATTTTTATGCAAGCCATGTTGAGATGGAGCTTCGTCTGAAATATAAATAGCAAAAAGTTTTGTTTTTAAATGCGAATCAAACAACTATCAAATCATATATGAAATGTAATAGATCTTGATTAAGAGAGAACTCTTTAAATCAGTAGGCATTTGAAACAGTCAATTAAATTGATGCATTGTAAGCATCTATATGAAAAAGAATTAAAATCATCTATAATGTTACTTAGCAGCTTAGAATATATCAATAAAACTGGCTATACTAAACATACAAGTGATTTTAAGAGTTATGTCCAATAACATAGATCTTCCTATTAAAACGCATTGAGACCACTAGACATGTAAGAAAAAGTGATAAACTTATGAGCAACACGTGACAATGAAGATGTCACATTACCCCCACTGCAAAAGACGACTTTCCAACTCTGATGGGATTGAAACCGACGACCATACTCGGAAAAGTCGCTAACAAAGAGCAAAACCTTTTTTTTCTTATGTAATGTTATCAGTTTTGCCTATGACATAATGGATACATTTGGAAAAGCCAAATATGGCGATAATTATAGGCAACCAAACGTTTTGTTATTACAAAAAATGTGCCGTGATTGTCCAAGTAGAATCGTAATAATTCACGGGGACTCCAGTGTTTCATTGTTTTGTGCCACACTGGTCCTTTATGTCGTTTTATTACATGATTGTATTTAATCTGTTTTCTAATTGGCTGAAAACAACTTGAAAAGTAATGAGTATATTTTGGTGTCAACCTAAAATAAGCTATAAATAGCTCACAACTTGTCTGGAGCGTCATGTCACCCTTCAATGGGCTAAAAATAGAAATGAAAAATTCATGATTTCTATAGCAAAATAAAATTTAGAATTTAAAGAAAATTTTTGAAAGTTTTTGTTATTCTTTTTTTCATTTAATCAAAGACACGAAGTAATAGGGTCTGGTAAGTCTCGTCATGTGACACCGAGAAATCACGATAAAATTGCAATTTGAAAACGTTTACCGCCAAAATATGACGTTGCAGCAGTATGACGTCCTAATTTTGTGCTTATACGTCATATGTTTTTGTTTAAAATGCAACTTCCGGGTACAAGTTATGGTCCCGGAAGTTCCAAAATGGAACGAGACTTACGGACTCTATTTTAATTTTACAATGTTTATCTTCACTAACGTTAAAAGAATGAATTACACAAACAGAAAAAGAAAAAAGTACAGAATTTCTATTTTCTCAATGATTATTGGTAAATCTGTCTATGTATAATCATATGATAAAACAATTATATACTACAGGGATTTATCAACCCTCAAAAAGTAATATTCACTCGCTTTCATCTCGGTAAAAATAACTTTTGTCAGGTTGATAAATCCCAGAAGCAACCTATATTAAAGTCAATAATTGTGTATTGTTATCTCTCAATAACACTCTATGGTCTATGGTTTTCAAGTTTTCAAAATCTTCGCTATGAAAGGTACTATCAACGAACTTGTAAAATTCTACCATTTTGAGATACAACAATTACTGTTACTTGAATCATTTTGGCAGACCGTTACTATGTTTCTATTTCACAAATGAGAACAGATATCTTTGGGTAGATCCAGAGTTTGTTACCGGACTGACTAAGGGACCAACCATTTAACTTGAATGGGGGGGCTATGGTTTTTTTTTCTAAAAAAATATTTTGGAGCTGATTTATGTGAAAAAAATATGTTGGCTGCAAAATGTGCAAAATGATGAAAAAAAAATTTCTGAAGGAGGTCATCTGCCAAAAAATATAATGTTAATTTTGAAAAAAAAATATTTTGTTGATACGCGTGAAAAAAATCTTTTTAATTTTCTGTCCAGAGAAAAAAACATACCCCCCCCTTTCAGGTAAAATGGTCGGTCCCTAACACCGACTGTGACAAAACTGGACTTTTCACCGGCAGTGTGACGAGTGCCACGTGTGGAGAAGATCATGTTTTCCCTTCCGGAGCACCTGATGATACCTAAGTTTTATAGGGGTTCACACTGCTAGTGTTTTAGTTTTTTCATGTTCTTGTTCATTTTTGTTTATTTGTCTTTGTCATACTGTCTCAATTCGTGTTGCTGTGAATTGCCGTGATTTTGTATTCATGATTTTTAGAATTCCCCCTTTCCTCGTTCTTGCTTCCGTATTCGTTTGTATACATCATGGACACATTGAGAATAATATAATACAAATTCAATGAACCAGAGTAGTACAGTGTACTTGGTATCCTTTCTTCTGATACTTTGTACTTGATTATTTGGTTACACTAATTATAAGTGGAATGTTGATCCAAGAATATACGAAAATCTAAATATATGGAAATCCGACACTATATACATATAATTCTCTATAGAATGTGTCTGAAACTTTTTTTTTACCTAATAAGCGTTTATTAATCCGATTTGTAAAATATAATGTCAGTTCTCGTTAGAACAGGAAGGCTTGTCTTTTGTCTATGTATAAACTTCACTTGTTCATTAACTTAAAGTTCGTTTTAAAAGTTTTGTATTTATTTAATGGAATAAACTCAGTCGTGTTATTTGAGTTTTTTTTTTTGAAATAACCAAAGTGTTTTAAAATTGTATACTAGACCCTTCCAAATACAATGTTATATTAAAGTCCCCCGAAAAGTCTTGGGAAAATCAGTTCAGTACATTTCGAGATACGATTTTTATGTGCTTGAATATTAAATTTTCGTTGAATTCTAGTTAAAACAATTTGAATTTATAACATGACTGCATATGCGGGCATGGTTCCTTGGAAATACCTCAATAAGCAAAAGAAAATAAATAGAAATACCATTTTAAACGTTGTGTGTCTACAGTTTTACTGGTCCTGATGGTTTGTTCTCCATATCTGAAGTATCATAAAACACAATAACTCAGTTTCTGTTAATTTGGTTTTTGCATATGGCAATTTCGACAACTTATGACTTTTCAGTGCTCATAAAGTCTAAACATATGGAAGACCATAAACTCAAAGATATTTAAAAAGTTATAGAGAACAAATAACCTATATAATCTAAATGTAAAGTGAAAATCAGCTAAGAACAAAATAACCAATATGATATAAAGGTAAAATCAGCTAAGTACAGAGCTTTGCATGAGGGAGATACTCCTTAGTTTTCAACAAAACATACAAAAATTTAGATATTACACGTCTTCAAATAAAAATCGGTTTTCGGGTCAGCACCGAAGTACTGACTACTGGGTCGGTGAATACCCTCGTAAGATAAAATGCAAGAAATCAGAGAAAAATATAGATTACACTTCAAGATCCCGTTCATTACCATATTTTATCTACTAGAGAGTTAAATTTTAAAATTTTGATTGCGAGGCTTGCCGAGCATATTAAAATTTTAAAATTTAACTATCGAGAGTGGATAAAATATGGTAATAATCGGGATAAAGTGGTGTAATCTTTTTCTCTAATGATCAATGATAAACACAGAGAACTGTATTCCGAATAGACTTGGCGGGAAATTGCACGGGGCTTTATTCAACATACGTTGAATAAAGAAATTTTATCCAACGGGTCAAAACCGGTTTAAACTTGACATACCATTAGAGAAGATGATTTATTTACCTCAAATTGTTGGTAGAATATTATGTAAATGACTAGCTGTTCGGATTTATAAAGTCAAGATAACATTAAACACCCACAATGGCCGAAAACTACAATCACATGCCACTACCCACACAGGAACTGTTTAAAAACTGAGCTAGTGCAGTTAGTACAAATGCCTGTTTTACTAATCAGAAGGGTAACAGTTGGTACCAGTCCGGTTACGAATTTCCGCTGTTGCTCACAGGAAGTGGTTATTGCAACTTGATAAAGAACGGCAACAAAAGCATTCCTTCGTTCTACCATGTATTTGCAGAGACTTTGTCTCATGTGCATTGATTCCATATCCTTTCATTGCAAATTCGAAGAAAAATCTGCCGATTGATTATGATTATGTCATTGCATTGAAGATCATTATAAGATTTTTTAACAGTTTGTTGTGTATTGGTTTTGTTAAATTTTCTGTGGTACCCTTTTATGCCTTTCTACCTTTTTAGATGACCCTGCCAATTATAATTTTTAATTTTATTTCTGTTTTATATTTCTAAACATATAATTTCGACATATTTAGCACATATCAACTTTTGATGAACTGCTTTCTCGTTGACAATCTTTCAAAAACGTGATGCCGCGTTTTTTTAATTATTGATTGATAATTCAATACTTTCTAATAATTATTTTATTTTTGAATATCGCAATACCGTCTAGTCTAAAAGATGGAATTATGGAATAAATTGGAATATAATCTCGTTTTTTTAACGATTAAATGGATTATATCGATTCATGTGTCTTGCAAGAATGGTAGGTTACTTAGAGGCTAATGACGAGTCAGTTCACAAGGGTCTTTGTTTTCTCATTAAAACCACGTTTAATGCATAAAATTGCTGGCTCAGTAATTAAAATTTGGTACGAAAATCCCAAGAGTCTAGCTTTATCCAATTATTAAGAGGCGTGCTGTATTATTTTCGCATTGCTAGAAAAATAATACAACACAAACGGGCGTAACCATTGTTCAGAAATAAATATTTCTTTAATTATAAGAATATTTTAGTACTAGGCAAGCTAAATGTATTAATAAGCCATCCTTTGAACCATATGTACTTTAAGATCTAAAATAGTACCTTGCTTGGGATTAAATCTACTTCAAGTTGTACAATCATACTGGCACGTATTTTTTTCTTCGTGTTCATATCAAAATAGGCAGTTTATACGGATACTCAACTTCTAATATTTTTAAGGTTCAAATACAGAAAAATTGCCCGAATCGAATGTTCAGACGTTTTTACAATAAATTACTTTACACAAATTCAGAAAATATCCAACAAGTATTTTTGTTCGAGATTATAAGAGGCTTTGCTCACTACGATTCATTTAGCGCTTAAGAAGACCGCATATTTCTCGATTTCACGTCAGGTGAATGCAGCTGTTGACGAATGAGAAAACAAGAACAAAAAATCGTCAAAATGCCTACTCTTCATTCCTAAACAAATCAACATGATTAAATGAATATCGATTTCATTTAAGAAAATGAAAACGATTTGAGCATTACATAATCAAGGTTAGGTGTGTTTTATAAGAGTTCCGTAATCACATTTTATTCCTCAATTTGTAAATATAGCTTTGAACGGCCATTAGCATTAGCACTACCTTTATCCGTTTCTAACGTGTTCTGTATGCAACTTGTGTTAACAATGCTTTTAAAGTACCATTACCAAGGACATAAAAGGTTTCGAAAAATGCCATAAACTAACAGTGTAAAGAATAACAAATTATCCCATTTCACATTTAGAACATCATTTCTACACACATTTTTGTTTGGTTTTTGCACTGCTTTCAACTTTGATATGACTGATAGATATGACTTCCGGTTTTGCACTCTGAAGCAATTAGAACTATAACATGGGATAACATTATGTTGTTATTACTCTTTATATATTCTTTTCTATATAGCCATATTACATAAAATAATTATCATTTGGTCTGTTTTTTATCAATTAGTGTCGGAAAAGGCTGTTGCCGGTCAACAGTTTTGAACTGTTGCCCGCCGTCCTTCATTCCATTGATTAACGACGTCACGTGATTACGCATGACGTCAGCTGTTCCCATTGAGGTATAACAAAACAGTTTTAGACTCGTTTCTCTGACAACAGCTATTTTGTAAGACCTTCAAACCAAACTGTTGCCCTCGGCCTATGGCCTCGTGCAACAGTTTGGTCTTCGGGTCTAACAAAATAGCTGATGATAACCGTATAATGTTATATGAAAAGGGGTCGACTTTTGAAATGATCCAAAGGGAAAAGTATACAATTGAAGATGTAAATGCATTTGTGCTAATAGTTTATAGGATAATTCAATCTATAGGATAATTCAAATAAGACCTTTCCACTGTTTGATGTTAATTATAATGGTTTAATTCAAGTAAAGCTAAAGTAAATTCACAAGACGTGTTCTCTCCCTGGAGATGAGAACAAATTTGATACCATAGGCTAGGAAATGGGAAAACTAAACAGAAATAAAATATTAAGCCTATTTTCTTATTCTTTATTCTTTATATGATGTAAAGCATGTTTTCTGAAAAGCACAATATTGATTCATATGCCTTTGAATCAAGGATTGATTGACACGTGAATTAAGAGACTAAAAGCTCAAGTGGAGCAAATTTTCAAGGATTCTACAATACTGATATAGGTAAGGATATTAAGTGAGGTATATAAATGATTTAACACAATAAAATGTGAGGTTTGGATACCCATGTTTAACCCTACCGTTAGCTTTTGATAGTGCCGGTACCGAGTCCGGCTATCCCAAGTACCTATCGTTATCTACGTTTGCCTCTTCTCTTCAATTTGTGTTTTTTCTAGCGCAGTTCGCTTGCGAATTGTGGCCATTAATTGTAATTTTAGACCATTGTGTAGGTGTTTGCTGTTATCTTTTGTTTGTTGTTATAGGGTCTGTAAGTCCGTCATGTGACACCGAGAAATCACTATAAAATTGCAATTTGAAACTTTTCCCGCCAAAATATGACGTTGTAGGATTATGACGTTCAAATGTTTTGCGTGAAAAGTCATATGTTTTTGTTTAAAATGCAACTTCCGGGTACAAGTTTCGGTCCCGGAAGTTCCAAAATTAGACGAGACTTACAGACCTATTATATTTACATATTCAATTTCTCTTATATATCAATGATTTAGCCTAAAAAAGTAACATTTTATTAAGCATATATCGTTAGACTGGTTTCAATATTTTGTTATTTGTAATTTATCATTAAGATTTTACAGAATTCTATCTCTGTTAGACAAATTTCTCTACAAAGGTAATTCAATCGACAATACCATTTTGAAACTGGATTTTATATAAAAGATATCTTTATAATGTACGTAAGTATTTAAAATAAATTTATTACAACTGGTATTTTAAAAAGTTAGATTTATTACCGATCGATTCTTTCTTCCTCGTAATTTGATGATTAGCATGCTTGCCATTTTTGGTTAGCAATGAGACAGCTGTCAAACGGTTTAGAGTTTCAAGGACAAATAAATCTCAATTGAAAAAATTCTACACAGAATAAATTTGCCAATTAAGCGTGCTAAAATAAAAGAAAATAATATTGTGGAATTCTTCATATTTTTGCATTTAATGAATGTAATTAGATTTGTTTGCTTCCAAGTGCTCGTTTTATTTCTGTCTCTCTAGCTTTTATTTGATTTTTTGGTTCCCAAATTCTTTTTATCTTTAGTAGACCGAGTAGACATATTGCTATCTTTGGGATAAAGATTTAATGCGAATCCACAAAACAGACAATGGAACAAATATACGGAGGCAACAGTACGCAAGGGAGGAAATCCACTAAATGTCCAAAAAATATTTTCAGTTGTCCTTCAAATACTGATTTAAGGTAGTTCGATCCTAATAAAAATTTCAGACAGAATTTTTTTCTTTTAAGGTATTTTGTAGGCCTTAACCTTTATGTTCAAAAAATAAAATAAAAATGATATGTTACCGATCATCTTTTCCTGTTATCTGGCTTTGAAAATCAGGCCAAATTCATTATTTTACAGCAATGTTTACAAAGAATATAAAGGGAACTGTGAGAAAATGCTTATTGTTTATCCTGTCATATAAAATGAATATCAGATACATTCTTTTTTATTTTCTGATAGTTCAGAGATAAACACTTCAGCTATCTGTTACGCTGAAAAAATCTATATGTCACCGTTCGATTAAGAGAGATAATTATAGTTTACGAAATAGACAATATTTTCGGGAAAGGGGAGCTAATTCGCGGGAAAGTGTATGTCAATCTATTATGACGTCACAATGAATAGGCCAATACAGGAATATTCCGGCTTGAAAATCAAGTCAATTCCGCATCCGACCCTTGTTCCGCAAATGCGCCAATCGCATGAGCTGTGTATTTGTGTCGATTTACCTTAAGGAGTAAGAGCGTCAGATTTCAGAAGCATTTGTTATTCTCGAGATTTATCTATTCAAGCAAGGCTTGATAAATATTTTTGCATATGTATCATTTTTTCTTGGTCATAGATCAATTTAACTGCATAAAATAGACAATTTACAAAATTTCATCAACTTCAAATTATATTTTCATATATTTTGAGGAATACATAAACAGCTAATGGAAATTTAAAGAAAACTCTAGAGAGAACTGTTTCCCGTCAAAATTTTGATGTGTTTAATATCAAGACTTCTTACATGGATTTTCAAAATATTTTGCTTATGTTGTTTAATAAGCAAAGCTCTTCAAAAGAAAAGGTCAGAGTTTTCTCTCTAATTGCACACGTTCTGACCTCATACTCCCTTAAAGACTAATTCATAGATATCATATTAAATGTCACTGAATTGGAACACAGCAGTAGTAGATCGAAGGAACATAGGTTCCATTTGTCACAAAAATTAAGATCCAGAAATACACAAAACTTGAGAAAAAAGTATGAGACAGCAGCAAGATTAAAACCTGTGTAATTTTTATGCTCAGACTTTAAGATTTGTTTTTCCTGTTAATGTACAATACCAGTCTACAATTTGAGCCACTTAAAATGTCAAATTGATTTATTTAACCTATAATTAACAGATCAGCAATATCGTAAAAACACGGTTTTTGAAAAGTAATTGATTTCATATATGGTATGTCGACTATTGAATATTATGACTACTATCTAAGGATTAAAGAGATTTTGTCGAGAAAATGTCGTACATTTAAAGTTAATTTATCATTATTATTTTTTTTATTATTATTTAATTATTCATTTATTTTATTAATTTATTTTTTTCTGAAAGAGCATATTTTGATCATCATAACAGAAATTGCTATAACAAATATGTGGGAAGAACTGCATCTGAAAATGAGGAAGATTTGCTTTGGATAAAAACTTTAGAAGGTAGTCATAGGTTAAGGGACATAACTCCTGAAAATCACTTGATCATTTGCATAAAAATATTCTAAGCTTCTAAGTAACAAAGTTGATTTTGATTCTTTTTCACAACTGAGTTTCAAACTCCTTACTAATTTAAATAACAAAATACCGAAGTTACTGTAAATTCAGTTTCTGCATATGCACAATTCGACAACTTATGTCTCTTCAGTGTAGATAAAATAAAAAAATAAAGAGTTATCTCCCTTAACGTAGGTGTACTACCAAAAAAGAAATTTAGTTTTGATACGAACCTGACAAATTGTTGCGATTAAAGTTAAAAGTTTGTGAAAGCTTAAAATAATTATCATTAATCTATAAAAATAACAATCCTTATTTGCGTCCACTCGATACAGGAGGGATATATAGCACGTGTTTTTTTTTTATGTATGAATGTGTATTATAACATGGTCCTCGGATGAAGGTGTTAAGGTAGATAAACGCAAGAGGTAAAAATAAGTACATTGTTCCCGAGTTATGATTTCAACACCGAGAGTGTTAATCACCGTGCAAAGGCAATATGCTTTGACTAGGCAAAAATAGCGAAATACAGATACAGAATGATATATTATAGAATTCTGCTGTTTGATATTAGGGTTTGTGTTGATTTTACTGTTCTAGCAAACCATTAGTTGATCCAGAGAATGGATCGAGATATCAAACAGTAAATTCTGTGATTAAGCCCAAAGAACACCATTGGTCTAATATAAATAGTTAGGCTCGTCTTGAACTTGATCAGAAATATTATTAAATAATTCCAAATGTAATTGTAACGTTCAGTTTCATTGATCAACGCCACAAAAGGCAAACGAAATATTTCCCTTTGCCCAATAATCAGTTTCACAAAAAATCACAGCGTACCAGTAAATATTGAGGGGGGAAGCATATATGCTTAGGGGGTTTGACACCTTTTCGGTGATTGTCTAGAGAAAAGGCAAGTTTGCGAAATATCCAAACGCAATTATCTAATACTGCTATATACCCTTATTGAAAAAGCACAATTTTACTCCCTTGGGAGTTGATGGCAATACATATAATTACAGTACAAAATAAACAAATAAACAAGACATTTCAAACATAGCACGTGTATATTAATTGTTAAACGTTTAACTTGTCCATGAACATTCAATAATGCAATTTCAACAAGACTTTGACGCTAAAAAGTACTTGCTACCATCAATGCTCAAATATTTTACATGTTTTGTATGTGTGACCGGGGGTACACATATATCTTAGCGGGGAAAGCAGTGGTTTGTTTTGTTGTACGAAACACCATGTTTTCGTGCGGGCAGAGACATATATGCAATGTCTTTGATACTAAAACCTTTTTGAAACAAGCAACGACTTCTTTCGTCGCTTATGGCTAATAATTACACCACAATTTTGTCATAGGAATTTAGTTTAATTAAAAAATCGTAATTTTTGCATAAAAATTGTATGTAAAATACATATTCAGTCACTGGTGTCATTCTTGTACACTGCATCATGTATTTGCTCTCACGAAGGTGCATTCTTTCTAACAGTAAAGCAAAAAGTACAATGAAATAAAAGGGATAACAGGAAACATCTACAATGGCTGAAACTTATCATCACACGCCATAATCTTCCAGGGAACTACGCAGGAAAAACACAAACAAGACAAAAGACAAACGTAAACAACGATAGGAACTCGAGACAACCGGACTTGGTACCGGCACTAGCAAAAGCCAGCGTTAGGGTTAAACCGGTAACCTCCCCTTTATCTGTCCCGTTTCCCTATAGTGTAATGAACATACAAACAAAACCCATTACAGGCAGACTACTAACTCCATGACCACAATCTTGAAAGGCGAGAAAATGAGAATACTTAATTTTGAAAGATGGGTAAATATGCTTTCCTCCAGGAAAGATATATGGCTCTCATCACCCTCCATCCCCAGTCACACATACAAAAAGTGTGAAATATTCGATCAACAACGATAGCACGTATCTTTGAGTGATACAGTCTTGGTGAAATTGTATTTTTAAAAGTAAGTGAACAAGAAAAACGATTCATATACATGTTAGAAAGGTAAAATTTTGGAAAATATCATTTATCACCCAAAAGTTTGAAATTATGTCGGGGTGTTCTGAGAAACTACAGTGTGTGGACCTTTATTCCATTGGCCATCGTGTAGCTTATTGATTGCTGGGTTCCCTGGTATATAACATTATTAATACATTCTTGCGTTTGAATAATGTGCAAACTTACCTTTTCTCCAGACAACCACCCAAAAAGTGCTTTCCCCGCAATATTTGCTGGTAAGCTGTGAAATTATTGTGAAATTAAAGTGCAGCAAATAAAGACGTCGTTGATATAGATGACAGTTTTTAATTAACTGGAATTATACGGATTAAACACTGAATTTTAGGGAATTTTGTTTGTAAAAACTCTGACAGGTCACTCACAAACTTCAGATAAAGTCATTTGGACTTTATTTAGTTCGTGAGTGATCTACCGGAGTTTATACATAGATAATTTCCTAAAAATCAGTGTTTCTAATTCTATAATAGATTTTAAATGTTGTGTCACGGTTATTTTGGAAAACAGCCAAAAATCCAGACTTAGTTCATTCGTTATGAAGACCATTTGCAATAACAAAACGTAATAAATATTTGATTGTGTAGAGTCCAAAAACATTTATTTTTCGATATACCAGGAAACGAACGGGTATGTCAGGTTCGTTGGCTTATACTTGTATGTTATACGTTATTAGCAATGTATGTTATACGTTATTAGCAATGTTTTGTTTGTAAGTCGTTTTTATTCTTTCTCTTTGTTTTGTATAACTTTGATACCGAACTTGCTGTACATTTTGCTTCTGCATGACAAATAACCAAAACCATCTAAATAGAAAATATTTTACGAAGGGATATCGAGTAAATGAACATGAGACCATAACACATATGTTAACTTCAATTGCAATCGCTTTTAATGAGCTGTATGGCCATTTCGGAAATAAATTTCTTATCAGAAACACTAGAAAGCCAAAATCATCTATGTCAGAGCTTTGCATGAGGAGATACTTGTTACTACTTTTAAAGGACAAACGCATTCTATTAAAAATTTGCTAAATGAAATTTGCAAACTAAAAGTTAATCAAGCATCCAAATAAAGATTCTATGTAAATCTGAATTCTTCAGCAAATATTCTATGTAAATCTGAATTCTTCATCTAATTTAGTTGTTGATATTTCAACAGGGAATGAGAACTCGAGAAAATATCACTTTGAAATATCTATCTATTCATTTTTTCGTAAACTAATTAGCTATTTTCAAAATAACCCACATCACTTTTACAAGAATAAATAAAAATAGTAAAAGAGAATTAATTAAAGTTAGAAACTTTACCCGTATTCGGTCCGGTCTGTTATCCGATGTTTCACAGTCCTCGTGATCTTTCAATTGGCTTTACTTTCATTTTATACTAACAAAGCCAATCAGCCCTGACCCACAGATTTTAATATTTCAGATTGCATGATGCTAGGATGATCGATAGATCCTCAATATATCCGGATTGGAGAACATATTTAATCAGCAAAACACTTATGTTGGAAAGAATTCTGAAATAAAATTAATTTCAACTCTTATGGACGGACATAATAACTTCGAAGCCTTTCAAAATTATCCAACACGTTGTCCTAATAACATATATTTTAACAGAATCTTCAGTATCTTCTTTTTTATGGTAATTACAAAGTCAATATAACTTTTCCGTCATAAGTGGGAATGTCAGTTCAACTTCGACTTGTACATTTTGTTTGGTTTGGATGAAAATCAGTGCAACTTGTTTTCTGTTAATCGGTGCAACCTCTGTGTTCTAAATATGAATGTCTCTGCAATTTGTTTGTTGAAGATACAAAATGTATGAGTATTCAATTCGCTCGTTTAGTTGTAAATAACTAAACACCGAACTTACTGTAGATTTATTTATCTACATATGGTCATTTTCACAATTTACATTTGTGCAGATAAAATCTAATGAATTGGAAGACCATAAAGTCAAAGATTTTTAAAAACCGATAGGTAACAAGTAACTTATATGATCTAAATGGAATGCCAAATCATGTAAGGAGTAATATGAAATTCAATGTAAGTGATGCTTGCATTTTATTAAATCTAATGTAAAAGATGGATAACAGGAAACATCTATACAATGGCTGAAGATTACAATCATATGCCACAATATGACAGGTAACTACACAAGAAAAAGCACAAATAAGACAAAAGACAGACGTAAACAACGATAGGAACTCCGGACAACCGTACATGGTACCGGCACTTGCAAAAGCCAGCGGTACGTGTATTATAATATAAGAGACGCTTTTGATGTTTTGTAAATCTGTTTACTTTCACTATTGTATCTTTTCTATAGGTTGACGAACTAAAGTAACGAAGGATTGGGCTGATGACACCCTCTGGACTTGCAATCCCTCTCCAGTAGTGAAAATAAATAAATATCAATTAACATCCTCTGGACTCACAATCCTTTAGCACACTCATGGCTCTAGTAGTGAAAATAAAAATATATCAATTGTTGCTCATTCTCGTTCTGCAGAGAATCGTCTAATCATTTTAAAAGGGGGAGATTTGGTGCGCTATTAACCAGTTTAACCGGTCATTTCTTTTGAAATACCTGGGACTTTTGGGTTTGACAATTTTGTGGTGATTTTGGTCAGGTAGCTGTAATATCTATGACTGAAAGCAGCTTGTTGGCTAGATTTTTTTCTTGTATACACTGTGTTAGGAAATTCTTGAATGAACTATTTTTCCAATGCACGGGGTGACGCCAGATCTTTAATTCTAAAACATCGCATTCCCCCTAAGATAAATGGTTCGTGCTTAAGAGGTTATTTGCATACTGGAAGATGAAGAATAAAAATTTTGTTTCAAACTTTTTCCTTATCCTTAATAGTAGAAAATAACAAAATACCGAAGTTACTGTCAATTTATTTTCTGCATATGCGCATTTCGACAACTTATGTCTCATCAGTGCAGATCAAAACCAAAACATTTGGTAGGCCACTAACCAAAAACATGTTAAAGCTGATAGAGAACAAATAACGAAAAGAAAATGAGTATCCAATTTTTTGTCTCGAAAAAGTTATATGTTTCCAGTTTATTACGCATATTTCTCACATTGAGATAATTAAATTTTCACATTTTAAAGTTCGTGATTTACCGATAACTTTATATGTGAAAATTTAACTATCGAGATGTGAGAAATTGTCGTAATAAACCGGAAAACAATGTAAGAAATTGTTTCTCTAATTTCTACTCAATTTGTTTAAAGTACTCCAGTCTCAAATATGCCGCCATTTTGTTGCTATCATCGTTGGTATGTGTATCATTGCGTCTTTCATTGAAAGGGGTGTTAGGTATAATATTTTTGATAAAAATGTCATATTATCAATAAATTGAGTTATCTAAGTCATAAAAATGCAAAAAACCCAAAAAACATAAAAACATTTGCTAGACAATGATGCAGGTGTTAATTTCATCAACATACGGTTGCACTATTTCTAGAAACTGACACGATCGAGACATTTCAAGTAGATCTGCACTCAAAGGATATTAAATGTCGAAATACTTATAATGAAATAATAAAAGAAAACAAACTAGATATTCAGCAGTTAAATAATTGTAAAACTAAGGAAAACACCCAAAAACTAAAGAAGAGTGTTAAAAATACAGTTTTACAATATTATAATAACCCTGTAAATACAAAAATTCAATCATTAAAGGAAGACAACACAAACTTTCTTTAAAAATATTTTAATGAAAATATAGAAACTCTAAACCACCCAAGAAAAATTTTTACTAAATTTAGAGTTAGTGACCACGAGTTACTAATCGAGTTAGGAAGATACAAAAAGATCCCTAGCCTAGGCAGCAAAGAATATGTTAACCCTGCAATATTGTAGAAAACGAAATACATTTTTTCTTTAATTGTAAAATTAATAATCAACTTCGAACAAATCTTATAGCAAAATTTAATAAAAATATTAACGAGTTTAATTTAAAAACTTGTCACCAGCAACTAGCTATTATCCTTAGCCCATCAACACCTGAAGATATAAATACAGTTGTCTCTTTTATTAGACAGTCATTAGAACTGAGGAGAGGAGACCCTTAGCTGATATATATATATATCTTCACTGTATTTGTTTTATTACATTATGTTTTTGTTTGATATATGTTTGTATTACCATAACCCAAATGGTTTCTTTGTCTGCAATTTTCAATAAATGAATATAATTTACAGTGACGTCAGTATTTAGCTATTTATTTTATTTTATCCTTTCAGGAAAGAAACAATCACACAAGTATAATGTACAACAACAATCATTTTTTTAACATTTTTAATTATACTTAAAGAGACAAATTAACACTGAACATACAAACACGACATACAAACACGATAAAACCACACCCACTGATGAACCCAAACAAAACCGGAACGTAATACAATAAGAATGTTCACTATTCTGTTTGAAAATAGATATGAATTCAGATAAATGTGATTGTTAGTTGGAAAACTGAAAATAAGCAGTGAATAAAATGATAGGTCGATGAAATTGATTTTAAGATACGGGTGATTGAAAATTCAGAAGGAAGCTGAGCTTTTCTGAATTTTTCGTAGGTTAAACATAACATTATTAAAGTTGGACCTTTAGTTAATGTGACATATAAATAGGATTAAACGAACTTTTTGCAGAATACAAATGAAGTTGTTTAAGATGAAATTATGAGAAAAAAAAGGAAGGCCCAAGGCACACGAATAGCGCTTTTAAATGGATAAAACCAGAGGATCTCGAAATCTGACAGAATATCAATATAGTAGGAACGAACCTCCTTCTATTTATTAATAGAAAAACATGACAGGATATGGAGTAAATCTACAAGTGACAAAAACGCACACGATACACAGAATTATTAATGGCTATATTGTTTTGTTGCATGGGGATTTATGAACGCATATTGTCTTTTTGACTTTTCGCATTTAACGATTCGCGAAAATAAATTATAGCAAAAAATCTCTAATTGCGGATTGAAATTCCCCTTTTTAAGCAACAGCATTCGTCTAATTGAAAATAATCCCGAACCGAAAGCGTGTAACATTCAAAGTAAATTATACGTGATAAGAATCTCGATAAAAATAAACAGTACGGGTCACAAAACTGTACTAGAAAAATATGCAAGCAAAACTCATTTTGCATCGAAATTTATTGTACATTGCAGAGTTCTCGTTTTTTTTTCTTTTTTCATTTTCAGGTAAACAAAACTAGTAATTAAGGTGCAACTGGAGTCTTCTTTTCCTGGCTGGGTTCAGACGATGGAGTTGTTTCTTTCATCTCAGTCTTGTTATCTTTATTATCGGTTGGGTTCGTTTTGTTTGATTCTGATGAGAGTATCAAAGCTGCAACAAAAAATGCAGTAGCAAATGCAGCAATAACATCTGCACCAATACACATTCTGAACGACTTGTCAATGGTCATGCCGTCCTTGAATTGGGTACGAACTACTATCATGGCCACAGTGGCTAAAAAGGCTGAAATGATAAATACAATGATAAGTACCTGATTAATTTTACTCATTTATATACATATAAATTAAAAATGGTATAATAAATAAAACTTATTGTAATAGGTCATAGGTATTCCCATGGATACAAATTGTGGACATTGTGCACCTCTAATTGCATATCTTTTTCTGTTCTGATACGAACGACACTTCATGAAAAAGCGTCGAAACAGAGCCATACAAAACAGTAAGAAAGTTATTCTTTTTTCAATGTTAACAGCAGGTATATCGACGATAGTCTTACTATTGACAATTCCCAGTTTTTAGATTATGTGGACATCATTAACCAAGAGAAACTGAAATTGAAAAAAGCAAACAGTGATTCTAAATACTGCCCTTTTAAGGATCTAACTATCATTATAGACTCTGGTAAAATTAAAACTAAAATTAGTGACCTGAAAACTTTACATACATACTGGCCTCTCACTGATACTGCCGATATCTACTGAAATACATGATTATTCTTGACCAAACGCTTCCGGAAGTTTTGCGTTTTATTTTTCGTCCGTAGCGTGACAATGTTTTATCAGCAGACTAGGCTCCTTTAGCTAGCCGGCAGTTAAGCGGCGAGCAACCCTTGAACCTCTTTCAAAATTACGAATTGTGCTTTTCTCTGCTTTCCAGATTGTGGTCATGGAGTTAGCAGTCTACCTGAATGGGTTTTATTCGTATGTTCATTATACTATAGGAAAACGGGACATATAAAGGGGAGGTTTGGGTACCCATAAAACGGTTTAACCCTACCACTGGCTTCTGCAAGAGCCGGTACCAAGTCCGGCTGTCCCTAGTGTCAATTGTTGTTCACCGTTCGTCTTATGTCTTATTTGCATTTTTCATGTGTTTTTCCCTGGCATATTGTAGCATGTTATTGTCATTATCAGCCATTTTAGATGTTTCCTGTTATTCCCTCCTTTTCATTTTGTAAATTAGGATAATTTTAATAAATGAACGAGAACTAAGGCAAAGGTCTTTTCGACGATAAATTTTCCTCATACCTCATAGTAAGTACTGAATTTTCTTCACGCTAGATTTGCATTATTCGTTTGAAGGTCAATAAAGGTAACCAATTCTAGATTATTTCACTTCGTAATTTTACCTCCAGAATAACATTCCCTATCATCAAATACCTTGCTCCGTAAATAACATTTTCTGTCAATAAAGAATTTGACTCGTGAAAAGCATGCTTTTACATATGTTATTGAAGATGTTTTCACTTCTAAGGTGATTTAGATTGCAAATATTGATCGTCATCAGGTGCAAAGGCGATGACATGGAATATAAAAAAACAAATGTGCTGACGACTTGTTTTCTATTTATACATGTTATAGGATTGATAGGTAAAAACATCTATAAAAAAAGGTTAGAAACATCAAAATAGAATAATGTTACCATTTTCTAGACTCGTATAACAATTTTTAATCATCATCAGGTGCAAAATCACAAGATATGTTGAATATAAATAATATTATTAGATTATCCCGATTCCTTTTATAAAAACATGACAAATAACAATTATGTGATTTTTACTTATATATAGATATATTCGTATCTACTGAAAGTCTGAGAATAAAACATTATATAAAATTAAGTCATTATCCTATAACTTGTACTGAACGTCAGTGAAGGGATTAAAAGAGATGAAACAACGAGTCAAATTTGAAGATAAAACAACCAGCTAAGAACAGACCAATGCATGAAGAGTCTTAAGAACATGACCAAATTAAGAAAAAAAAAGTTTAAAATATGAAAGAATTTCTGATAGACGCACAATGTTTTTTTTCATTAATCCTGACACTGATTGATGTGTATATGTTCCAGACCATACGCGTATTTGGACCGTACGCGTACGGTCCGGACCGTATGCGTATACTCATATGGTCCGACCGTATGCGTATGGTCGGACCATACGCGTACGGTCGGTCCGTATGAGTATACGTGTATGGTCTGCTACGAGCTGGACCATACACGTATATTTAGACCGTATGAGTACAAAGAAAAAGACAGACACTACATTCGTTATTCAAACAAAGAAGTAAGTTACAGTCAAAATTGATAGCACTAACTACCACTGAAATCGTATAAATTATTATGTCTTTATAAAACTAATAAATTTCTTATATGACTGAAATATAAGAAATTATATATAGAAGCAGTGAAATAAAAAAAAAATTTCACATTTTCTCATAAAGTTTAAAGGTAGTACATAAACTTCATTTTTACATTGAGAAGTTTTGTTCGTGAACATGGGGTTTCCTTTTTGGAACACTGTGTAATTTCCGCTGAGATTTTGGGATTTGAACCCTCTTTGGGGTAATTAGGAAAAATGTTGTTCCTTATAAGTGGTATTCAATTATTTTTTTCTCGGGATTTTCAGACAAGAAGGCCATATTTTTTATTTCAATTAACATTCCATTTATTTTTTTACGAAACACTAACGTTCAATTAATAATAACAAGTCAATTTTAAAAAGTCATTTCCAAACCATAATTAAAGTAAATTCTCTATAGTTTCTTTAAAACAATGATTTTTTGTAAATCTTATTTGTTTCTCAACATAAGGGCTTAATTCATGAAATAATATTGCATACGGTATATTGCTTTATTGATATATTATCCAAGAACACACATGACTTTGAAATAGCCAGACCATACGCGTACGGTCGGATGGTCGGACCATACGCGTACGGTCCAAATACGCGTATGGTCTGGAACATATATAATATTTTTCATTTTGCATTTTCCCTTATTACCTACCTTTTTAGTTGTACATGATAAAGAAAAAAATTAAAGTTTATTTTTTTTTAATTATTTCAAATTAGTGAAAAACAATTCAATATTTTATAAACAAATAATGAAAGGATATGAGTCATGTATTTTTGGCTCTTTGCTATAAGATGGACATTTAATTTTCAGATAGGAGCTCTTCCGGAAATAAGAGAGAAAACTGGTAACAGACTGCTTTCCTGTCGGATTTCCGTATTCGCTCATTATATGGGCACTTTCTATGTAAAAAGAGAATCGTATCGGTTAAAACGAAGGATCTTTAATCTTTCTACACTAAGTAAGAACCGAACAGTTTGTAAAAAATGGACAATCCAGGGACAACGGGAACATAGAAACTTAGACCACTTGATATTTTGCAAACATTATACGATATAAACAGGGATAACAGGAAACATATACAAAGGCTGAAAATAACAAACTACATGCTACAATCTGCCAGGGAACTACACAGTAAAAACACAAATAAGAAAAAAATCAAACGTAAAAGACGATTGCCAGGCTTGGTACCGACACTAGTAAAAGCTTGCGTTAGGGTTACACTGGTTTATTGGTACCCAAACCTCCCCTTTTTAGCTCACCTGACCCAAAGGGTCAGTGTGAGCTATTGTCATCATTTGGCGTAAGTCCGTCCGTTAGCTTTTCACATTTTCATTTTCTCCTCTAAAACCACTAAAGCAAATTTAACTTTACAGGAATGATGTATGGAACGTCCTTTAAAAAGATTGCTTATTTCGTTCCGATCCGATAAAAAAACATGGCCGCCAGCGCGGAACTTATGTTTAACATAGGACCCTATGGGAAAAACCACAGTTTCAGCAACTTCTCTGAAAATGCTGAAGCAAATTCAACCAAACTTTACAGGAATGATGTACTAAATGTCCTATACAAAGATTGCTCATGTTTTTCCGATTCGAAAAAAAACATGGCCGCCATCACGGAACATAGTTTAACATTGGCCCTATGGGAAATTCACATTTTCATCTTTCCCCTGAAACCACTGAAGCAAATTCAACCAAACTTTACAGGAATGATGTATAAAAGGTCATTTAAAATATTGCTTATTTCATTCCGATCCGATAAAAAAAAACAAGGCCACTAGCGCGAAACTTAACGTAGGACCCTATGAGAAAAATCACATTTTCATCAACTCCTGTAAAACTACTGAAAGGGTCAGTGTGAGCTATTGTCATCATTTGGCGTAAGTCCGTCCGTTAGCTTTTCACATTTTCATTTTCTCCTCTAAAACCACTAAAGCAAATTTAACTTTACAGGAATGATGTATGGAACGTCCTTTAAAAAGATTGCTTATTTCGTTCCCTATGGGAAAAACCACATTTTCAGCAACTTCTCTGAAAATGCTGAAGCAAATTCAATCAAACTTTACAGGAATGATGTACTTAAGGTCCTTTATAAAGAAAGCTATTTTTATTCCGATTCGACAAAAAACATGGCCGCCAGCAGGGAACATAGTTTTAGATTGGCCTTATGGGAAATTCACGTTTTCATCTTCTCCTCTGAATCCACTGAAGCAAATTCAACCAAAATTTACAGGAATGGTGTATGGAAGGTCCTTCACAAAGATTGCTCATTTTGTTCCTATATGATAAAAAACATGACCGCCAGACCTGATCTTGGTTTGACATTTGACCCTATGGGAAAAACATCATTTTCAACATCTGCTTTGAAATTATTGAAGCAAATTCAACCAAACCTTACAGAAATGATGTATGGAAGGTCATTTACAAAGACGGGATCAAGCAGAAAAAAATGACTCCCAGCATGGAACTTGGTTTAAAATGGTACGCCATTATGAAAACATAATTTTCATCACATGCGCTGGAATTATTGAAGCAAATTCATTCAAACTAAGATTGCTTATTTTGTTTTGATCTAATAAAAACAAGATCGCTAGCACAGAACATATTTTAACATAGGATCCTATGGGATAAACATCACTTTCATCACCTGTTGTAAGCATTTTATCAGGTGAGCGATTCAGACCCAGTGTCTGGGCCTCTAGCTCTATCCTGTTCCCTATATAATAATAAACAAGCATATTGATTAAACTAAATGCTTGTAGACTAACAACTCCATGACCACAATCTTGTTAGGAGAATAAATGACAATACGTAATTTTGAAAGATAGGTCAAGAGCTGCTCGTCGCTAATCTGCCGGCTAGCCCAAGAAGCCTGGTTAAACACTGTCGCACTACGAAAGAAAAATCAAACTCAGTGGAATATGAATTTGTTTAGAATAATCTATATCTTCAGGCATTGCAGAAGCACATATGGGTAATAAATATCAAAATACTCAAGTAACACATACGGTGATAACAAAATGTATAATATATCGACAAACGAATACTGTAGCAAAAACGATGAAAAGGGGAAGTCCAAAATTAATAATAATAAAAATAATCACGAATTGACCGTAATAATATTTGTTTTCAGAACACATCACATTGTTTAACAAACAAACATATGAGACTTCAATTGTTTCAAGTTTTCACCTGCTCTTTGACCAGACGTTGACTTATAACACGCTTATTCAGAGTTGAACATTCTACTTTGACATATTTGACATAAATCCTCGTGGATTATTTTTTCTTATTTTATATCATAAAGGAATTTAAAATCGTTATATATTATTGTATTTTAATATCATAACAATGACATACGTTTTATAAAAAGAAGAATTAGGCCAGGATAGTAAATGCCTTTCAATAACAATCGAAGTTTAATATCCCCAAAACAAAGTTCGGCCTGTTTGGCCAACTTATAGCCCAAGATATTAAATTATGACAATTACTTATGATATTATATTTGTAAAAATATTTTCTTAATGGATACAAACCTAATATATCCTTTAATGATAAGTGATTCAGTTATAATATCTTCTGGTGATAATTTTTAACTAATTGTTATCCGCATTTTTATGGCAGGGTCATAATTATTTATTTTGTAATACTCTAAACCGGGAAATTTTCGCGCTGTCTTTATTTCGTGGTGAATTGACAGGATTTTAGTTCGCTCAGTTTTGAACTCGCGCTGCCAAATCGTCGATCATTAACTTCAATAATAGAAAAATATACTCTCGCCGTTTTATTTTTGCGCTTCTATTCCAAACACGAAAATCGCGAAAATAAAACTGCAGCGAAAATTTTCCTGTTTACAGTAGTTTGTCATGTTAAATGGTTTGACAATTAAATTTTGCTTTATTATCTAAAACGTAAACAATGGTACGATATGGAGTAAATGTAATGTGACAAAGTCTCTATAATTATAACGTGCCTGACGCACATCTTAAATGATCGCGAAATTCGAACATTGGGGTAAAAGATTTCAAACTGATATGTTGAATAACAAAATGCCGAAATTAATGCTAATTTACTTTCTGCAAATGTGCATTTCGACAACTTATGTCTCTTCAGTGCAGATCAAGCCAAAACACTTTGAAATTCATTTACCAAAATATGTGTTAAGACTGACAGAGAACAAAATACCAATAGAATTTAAATAGTAAAACCAAAATCAGCTAAGGACAAAGCTATACAAGAGGGAAATACTCCTAGTTTTGAAGCAAAAAATTATGTTTCATTTAGATATTTAAAGTTTCAAAATAAAATCGGTTTACGGGCCAGCACCAAAGTACTAGCTACCGGGTTAGTATATACCCTCCGGGACTAACAGTCCACCAGCAGAGGCATCCGTCCCGTGTTGATAAATGACAAAAAACCAAAATTGCTGTTAATGTTTTCACGACTTGTATCCAATATAAGCAGAAATTTAACTGAAGTCTCATGAACTGCAAAATATCTTAAAAGTTCTGTTTGATATTTTTATTTGGGCTCTGTGTATCTTAACATTGAAGTTATGCATATATATGAAAAAGAAAGGAAAGGGTGTAAATGTCAAGGAGACAACATCCCATATCCAGGTTTAAACAACCTAATATACATTGCGAAGTAAATTTATGTAAACATTGCTTGCTGACGAGTGCAATTGTACTGTGCCATTGTATTGCAAAGGATTTACTTAAGCTGATATAACATACTTGTAATCCGTTTGTTCAAAGTATGTAACGATCACATAAGGTTAACATAAGTTAAATCTAATCTAAAGTCTCCCCCATCCTGTACAAAGCTGCAATGTTAAATACTAGACATAAAATAGGCCTTTTCGAAAAAAACATTAAAATACAATGCAACAGTTCCTGTTATCAACCCACGATGCAAGTGTTGTTATTCCTGAACACAGTTCATAACACTGTTCATTTTTAGATAACTAGGTCATTGTTCACTGTAAGACAGAACTAATTATATTAGAGTGAAAACGTAGTCAATGTTTAATTGCGTATATTGTTAATCAACCGTATGAGTGATAACCGGAGGCGAAGAGTGACTGTACCTCAAGCTGATGGCAAAGTTCCAATTCAGGAAAAGATAACAATACTTTTTGGAAAAAAGTCTATACCACTTAATAAAATAATAAATGCCATAGACTTACTTGTAAAACCTGCAGCAGATATCGCTACAATCATTACAGCTTTTCTTTTTGATCCCTCAAGAAATATACCAACAGGAGCACAAGCTATGGCAACAGTAATGGATATTGTAGCTAGTATTGCTAATGCTTGGCATGCTTTTACTGATTCTGTAACATAAAAAGATACGATATATTACTTAATGAAAATTTACCATGCGTTTTATATAAATTTACTCTCTTTATCAAAATTCTAACCCCTGAAAAATACTACGGCTTCATTCCGTGTATGGCACTCGGTAGATGTACTTAGTTCTAGATTTGGCTTCCTATTTTGGTATTTTTGGTAATGAGTAATAAACTATTTTTGTTTTTGGATTATGGCTTTCCAGATTATTTTTTTTCAAATGCTGCTGATAAGAGATTACTCCTTGAACACGTTAAGGATGGTCACTCATCAAGTTTATTATATCAAGGATTTTAAATTATCATTTTTATTTATTAGAATATGGATCATACATCATTTTGAGCAAAAAATATTGATAGGTCAGTGTGGGTGTTTTTGAGATTTAAACGCCTGAAATTTTGGCGGGAAACTGAACTTCTCTAGACTTATCATTCAATTGGATTAAGGTAATAAACCTTTGAAATGCGATGAAGGCATATCAAGAATGTCATCAAACTTTTTCAGAAGTCTATTGAAGATGTATACTATCATATTTTGAAAAGAAAAGTGGGGGTCAGTGTGCAAAATTTTCTAATGCATAATAATGGATTAAATAAGAGAATTCCGAAAGTCCAAGACAGTTTCAAAAACCTGAGGAGTGACCATCCTTAAGACCATAAAATACTTTTACTGTTAATTATGCAACTTTGGTGTTTTTGTATTTATAGTGTCCTAAAGAGATGAGAATTCATGCTAAATTGTAATTTATGAAAGTAATAATTCTGAAATTACCGAACAGAATGGCCAAGAACCGAAAACATAAGGACAAAAACCACAGTAGCTGCAAAACCACCATAAAATTGTAAACCCAATTGGCCTGACTTGGCAACGGCAAGTGAAAAGAGTTGGTTTATTTATAACAAAATACCGAAGTTATTGTGAATTTATTTTCTGCACATGCGCATTTATTAAACCGATTTTATGGTGCGGCAAACCTTAAATTAAGGAAAATGAATCTGTTTAAATTGTGTTTAAATGATTGCATGAGACAGAAGTTTTTAAAGCCCTGGCTGATAAACGTTTCCCGCCAAAATATGGCATTGTGTATTCAAATTATTGTGTTCTATTTAAAACTAAAATGAAAATTTGTATCACGAAGTTAAAAAAATACTCAAAAATCATAATTCTTTGTTATTATTTTGACCTTAAACCTTAAAACATTAATATACAAATGTATATACTCTTGGTAACAAATTTGGAATATTTCTTGTTCAGAATGTCTGAGCTATTTAAGGGTTTCTTTACTTTAAAAAATTCAAATTATATTTAAAAGTCGTTGAAATAATCATTCTTGTACACGATGGGCATCGAAAATTGCATTTTTGGAAATATTTGTACACCCAATATTTAATTTAAAAAATGTCCCGTTTTCCCCAGAAAATGTGTTTTCTGAACGGGTTGAAGGAGTGGTCCGACATATTTTTAGAATCAGAGACTTTCGTAGTTCACATTAAGAAAACAATGTTTCAAGCAGAATATTATACTTTCATCCACATACTTTTGTGCATACTTAATGCTTCCAAACTTCAAATTTTGGCTCAGAAAATACAAATATTCCATCTTTGTGACCAAGTGTATTTAAACAGAAAACGTAAATAAATAAAGATTTATAGAGAAGCAATCGTACATTTTGATTTTCTTTGAGCGGTTCGAGCTTGAAACCCATTCTGCTTTTATATATAAGTATTTTAAAGTCAATTGATGTGGTGTTAATTAAAATTTATAACGTTTCGCATTATTTTTTTGTAGCAAATTGTTTTAGTTTTTATATTTTTTACCATATTCTTAATATATTTTCCTTAGGTGTCGACAAAAAAAAAATACAAATAGCATTAGTGTGAAACATTTACATCAATATATTTAACAGATTAATATTGTCAACAATTTCGTAAAAAGAATGTCGTAAATTGCTCATTAAGAAAAGGGAATAAATAACGATATTGAGCGTTGATGTTTCCTTCCCGAATATCGTGAATCAATAAAAATAATTCCCATAGGGGTAAGTGCATTTAAAAGAATGGGTGCAAACCAAGCAACACAAACCTTCGCTAAAATATCCCGAAGTTGATGTGTCAATTGTTTGAGCCGAAAACTGATCTGTAACAACAGGATTTGCAAAATCTGTGGCGGTGGTGTAATAGGTATCCCATAATCCTATGTCTGCATTAATTGTTATTACATACGTTGTTGCGATGGGGGTTGTAATGGAACCGGAAGTTGTTGTTACATAATATATCCAATGTTGCACTGCCTGGCTTGAAATTAGCAGACTGAAACTTGTAAGACTGAAAACAATGCCTGAAATAATCAGAACAAGGCCAGGTATATTAATCATTGTACATACACAAAAACAGAAAAAGAATCATTCACTAAGTCATAGATTCCTAAAATAAAAATCAGAATATGTATTCTTTCATTTTTATATGGTAGTGTTCCAATCTTTTAAACAAATAGGTGTTAGTATCCTGATTTCTTATATTAAATTAAATACTTATAGTAAATATACTTATTGTTAACTTAGTAGGTATTTTACTTACTTATTAAAAGGAAGAATCTTTCCTAATGATTGTTGCGATCCGTTCAAGTTATCATTTATTTAAACATAACCCGCTGACAACTTGTTGTCGCCCCTAATTCAATAAATCAGGTTAAAATTGCCATTGTTAATTGTTATGAGTGTTTTGATTTAGAATTATCAACACGAACATTTACTTGCCAATATGCTTTAAATGTTAATCGTTTGGAAGTAAAATTATAAAAAAATTGTCATACATGAGACTTTAATTAAACACTTTCCTTTCTATACACAATATTTTCATAAAAGATTATGAAAAAATCAAAACTAAACTGTAATTTAAGATTTATTGTCTTGTTGAATATGTTTTATGTGATTTATGTATACCAAACACTTTATCGTACATTAAAAATCGAACACAATAGGGTCTGTAAGTCTCGTACAATTTTGAAACTTCCGGGGACAATTGTTGTACCCGGAAGTAGCATTTTGCACAATAATATATGACGTTCTAAACAAAAAATTAAACGTCATAATACTAAAACGTCATCTTTGGCGGGAGTCGTTTTCAAATTTCAATTTTATCGTGATTTCTCGGTGTCACATGACGAGACTTACAGACCCAATATATGCTTAAAAAACAATGAAAGGATATGGAGTAAATGTACATGGACAAAGTCTCTACAAATACATGATAAAACCAAGCAATGGAGCAACGCTCTTTTTGTTGTTCTTTATCTTGAAATCACATGAGTTTTCAATATTTTACGAAAGGATATGGATATGAACATGAGACCATAACACATATGTTATATCCAACTGAAATAGTTTTAATGAGCTGTATGGTCATTTCGGAAATGTATTCCTCATCGGCAGCACTAGAACCCAAACAAAGGAAATCCCTTATGTCAAAAAATGTTAAAATGCATAATACCAAACGAAATCCGAAAAGTCAGTAATATCAAATATAGCTAAGGACAGAACTACAATAGTGGGAGTTAATCCTTCGGTTTTAGAATTTACATAAATTTAAATAAAAGTAAGATCAAAGTGTACACATGAGATATTATCAAGCCTTTAAGCCACACAGAAGTAGAGGTTTGAATTTAGTATTATACGTCGCAACATCGTGTAATTTCATAAAAATTCACACTCAGAATTGTCTGCAGCTTATTCCATATATTCTTCAAATATTTTTATTTTTATTATTCTCTATCTTCGAGAAATCATGGTTTGAAAAAAAAATTTTGTTTCAACATCATTATTATCTTTGAAATTTGTATCAATGAGAATTTCTTTCTTTGTTTCATGAATCCTCTCAATCATAAACCATTATAATCTTTCAAAATTATCTGAAGAATCTGTGGACAATATATAGTTAAACAGTGAAAATCTTATTTAAACCGGACAAGTTATAACTTCAGGACAATTGTTTTAAAAGATTTCTATGAAATAACACTAAATGACGACGTTACCACTGGGCCGATGTCCCTGCTGGTGGACTGTTAGTCCCCGAGGGTATTCACCAACCCAGTAGCAAGAACTTCGGTGCTGACTCCAAAACCGATTTGTATGATGAACCTTGCAATATCTAAAGTTTACAAAATTTTGTTTAAAACTAAGGAGTATCTCTATTATGCATAGCTCAGTCCTTAGCTGAATTTTAGCTTTTCACTTTAGATCCTTTTGGTTATTTGTTCTCTATCAACTTTTACAGGTTTTTTGGTAATGGACTTTCAAATGTTTTGGTTTAATCTGCACTGATGAGACATAAGTTGTCGAAATGTGCATATGCAGAAAAAAAATTAAAAGTAACTTCGGTATTTTGTTATCGTTTAAAATAATGTAAGCTAGCCTGCAGTATATTAAACAGTTATAATGTAAACAATAATAATAAAATACTTTTGTGTAACCACTTGTTCATGAACAAATTGATTATCATATTCAAAGAGAATAGTATGTTACATTTGAACAGAAACTGAAAAAATGTCAGAAATAATATAAAAAGTGTTCGTTTTTGTTATGGTCCCATCAGTCATGTTCATTCAAAATAAACTTTGATGGTAAAAAATGAACGAAACATATATCACTCTATTCACATAAAAGAATATAAAAATGAACATTGTTTCTTGTTGTTAAAATTCACCGGAAAATTAATATCGTATGGTCTCATTACCATAATGTATGCATTCGCATTAAATATACAAAATTCTTCTTCGTATTGCTTCATAATAAATATATCCAGGCCAATTATGCTGGTTTCGATTCACATTAATGTAAAAATGTGGATAACAGAAAAAATCTTCAATGGCTGAAAATTATAATTACATGCCACAATCTACTTACGAACTACGAACAGGAAAAACACAAGTAAGACAAAAGACAAAACGTAGACAATGATATGAACTCGGGATAGCCGAACTTGGTACTGGCACTAGCAGTTTACTTTTAAAATATCAAATTCAAAACTGTTGGTTTCGTTTTATTTCAAACTCACCATTTCATAAGCGAGATGCCTGTACCAAGTCAGGACCATTACGAACGACAATTTTTCCGGTGGTTTCCACCTGATATGTCTTTTTGTCTCATGGACTTCCTCTGTTCAGTAATTTTGTTATTACTTCCCATTCAATGTTTTGGTTTCGATTCATATTACAAAAAAGTGTTTTGATGCATATTTAAATGTCATATTTAATGTTCTTTGTCTCGTTTCACATAAAGAATATCAAATTCAGTGTTGTGGGTTTCGATTTACATTAACAATATCAGATTCGATGTTCGCTAGTTGCAAAAATATCAAAACAATGTTTCAGCTAAGTTCCATGTTTCAAATATAAAAGTTTCAGAATAGATATATCAAAATCAATGTTGAAAATATAAATCAAAATAATGTTTTTATGAATATCACAATTAATGTTACAAATGTAAAAACTAGAATAAAGTCAGTAGCATCTATTATCAAATCTTTG
Source organism: Modiolus philippinarum (assembly GCA_002080025.1). Lineage (NCBI taxonomy): Eukaryota > Metazoa > Mollusca > Bivalvia > Mytilida > Modiolidae > Modiolus > Modiolus philippinarum. Next base: position 56,286 of record MJUU01007862.1, read on the forward strand.
CTGAATTAAAGGTGTGTAACAAACAAGAGAAAATGCAATATAAAATATTTAATGAAAAAAGTTAATATTGGCAATAACTATCTCAAAGTTTCACCAATATATTACAAATATGTGTACTACTCTTGTGTAAATATTGATTTAGATGTATACGTAGAAAGCAAATATTCTTCATGAAGGTAAATGTTGTAATTTTAATACCTTAGAAATGAAAAGCTTGACCGAGTATCAGCTGTTATTTACTGTGTAAACAAATCAGTGCTTCTTTGCAAAACTCTTCAGACATAATTGGACAGCCTTTGATAATACCAAGATTGTCTATGTCTAGGAATGATAAACAAAGATGAGGTTCTGAAATCTAGCAATTATTTTAGAATAAACAACTCGATCATACCTTTCGTCGGCGTTTCCGTAGAATCGATTTATTGAATTTCTCAGCATTGTGTAAATGGTTAAGCACAATATTAAAACTAGAGTAATGACTGTCGGAAACGACAGTGATCCCCGCACCCCCTGTTTGATATAGAAAATAGCTATTGACCCTGGGTATAATTTTTCTTAACATTTTTGAAATTAAACTATTGACAGTCACTATTTTTACCATAAGGAATTAAAGAATATATGGTTGTTAGGCAGAATTCCAAAAAATAAGTAGTCTTTGAGACATTCAGGAATTTTACCAGACTTGGAATCTTATATTTTGGAAATCAAATTGATGAAATGTTTCTTCTAATTCTTACAAATTTTTTAACTATGGTCTCAATGTAAAATTTCGAAAAATTAGTGGTCTTTGACAATTTCAGGAAATTTACCAAAATTGGAATCAAATATTTTTGAAATTCAATTGGTGAAAATGATTGCCCTAA
>MJUU01007862.1:57345-69178 GCA_002080025.1 Modiolus philippinarum
GTAGAATTCCAAAAAATAAGTGGTCTTTGACACTTTCAGGAAATTTACCAAAATTGGAATCAAATATTTTTGAAATTCAATTGGTGTAAATGATTTCCCTAAGTAAAACAAATCCTAACAGTATTGTTGCTAAGTAGAATTCCAAAAATAAGTGGTCTTTGACACTTTCAGGAAATTTACCAAAATTGGAATCACATTTTCGAATTCTGAGATTTCAGAATTTTTATTTTTTCCAAATACTTGCCAAAATATAAGATTATATGCCAAAATGTCCAAAAATATCAGTCTTTGACATTTTCAGGAAATTTACCAAAGTTGGAACCGGAATCAAAATTCTGAAAGCTTATTGCGCATCTACAGACTGTATGCAACAATTCTGCAACAAAATTAAATCCATAAATCCAAAAATGTAGGATGAGTTTGCGTCGCATGCCATATGTGTCACAATCCACATTTTGTGGTCTTTGTCAAATCAACATCTTGGGGCCTCTTGTTTGCATCAAGATAAATATCAAAAATCCAAAAGCTTGTTGCGCATCTACAGACCATATGCAACAATTCTACAACAATATTAAAACTCTAAATCCAAAAATGTAAGGAGGAGTTCGCGTCGCATGCCACATATGTCAAAATGGACATCTTGGGGCCTCTTGTTTGCACCAAAACCAATATCAAAAATCTGAAAGCTTATTGCGCATCTGCAGCACATATGCAACAGTTCTATAACAAAATTAAAACCCTAAATCCAAAAATGTAGAGGAGTTCGCGTCGCAAGGATGTGTGACGGACGGACGGACGGACGGACGGACAGACGGACGGACGGACGGACGGACGGACGAGGCCAACGACAATATCCCCGAACTTTCATTCGAAAGTGCGAGGATAAAAACTGAGGGATCGATTTCTATCTGTCATTCGTTTTGCTTCCCATTTACCACAAAATGAAAACAAAATGAGGTGAAAGTTATTCTGGCTTTTTATTTGTTTTGTGCAACACACAGTAGGGTATAACCTCCCTTTTTGCACTCTGCACTTCGGCCTTATTTTGGGCGTACTTTGGACTTGACAACTTGAGTCCATGGACTTTTACTTCAAATTTAAAAAAAAATCAAAAAATAAATAATGGACTCCGGACTTCATCTCTTATTTTAGTGTACCCTAGACTCAAGGGGTAGGGGGTTATAGCCTCAAACAATGTATTATAATAAGGATAAAGAATGTCAAAGTAAGCCGGAACCGAACCGCTAGTCCAAAAAAGAATAATCAAAATAGTTTTCAAAGAATACTGAATCAACAATAAAAAATCATAAATTCAAAATACATTACAAAGTATAGATCACACACTGAGAGACATGATAGATGAATGAGACGAAGCAAACAGACCTAATGAAAAATAGCGGCTGTCAAATACCGAAGGAACAAAGCATAATATTATATAAATCAAATTGTATGTGCAGAGACAAGGCAAAACGAGAATACAGAAGACTAATGACAAAACACATCCATAAAACAAACGGAAGCTACAACATATACAGAACCGACAGTGAGGACCTCTACAAAGGGGTGTCATAAGGTGCCCCGGAAGGCTAAACATGCACTGCTTCACATGTGTCACCCAACCACACTGCAGTAAAAAGTCTCGTGTAATGTCAAATTCGGTATGTATCGATCCTGTTATGACTTGGTATCTTCATTTATGATATAGACACATTTTTACATTCCGTCAAATGTTTGACGTCAATTAACTTAAAAAAGACAGTGTCTCTACAATGCATTTTTAACTAAACAAATCAAACATTAAAAAGAACAGAAGAAGGGGTATGTGACGGATGTATGATCTGTAATTCCCAACATGTGACATCGTGAATTCACGGTACAAATTGAAAATGGTTTCCACTGAAACATGAATGTGCGAATTATGACGTTCAAAGTTTTGTTTGTTCATATATTAACGTATTAATTGCAAATTCCGGTTCAATCTTTTATATTCGTAGGTTTCAAAGACAAATTTCAACTTTTTTTCATAAGGCCATTCATATACCTATTAACAATGAAAGGATAAGGAGTAAATGTACATGAAACAAAGTCTCTACAAATATATGGTAAAATCAAGCACTGGGCCAACACTTTTTATTGTTGTTTTTCATCTTGAAGTCTTTCTTCCTTTGCAGTAGTTTCATCCGTTCAAATCATGATGTTTAATTCTTCAGAATGTATACTATTTTTCAGTCGTTTAATATAGAATGTTAGGATATCGACTGAGTCAAGTTTGCAAGTTCCTGTAGTCTCAATCATGCAGATAAAAATGTTGTTACAAGTTATTGCTTATCTCTCAGTAATTACCCTTTACTATTAGGGGACTACTATAACTGACCGTCATTAGATAGCTGAAATACTGCTTGAAATATTAACATTTTTTTCAATTATATGATACAATGGCATATCTAAGATATTGTCTAAGGTATAAGTGTTTGTTCACCTTATATTCTGGTTATTTGTTCCCTTTCAGCTTAATACGTATTTCGGTTTATTGACTTCCAAAAGTTTTGATTGTATCTGCACTGAAGAGACATAAGTTGTCGAAAAGCGCATATGCAGAAACAAAATTAACAGTAACTTCGGTATTTTGTTATTTATATTAATATTTATATTAAAAGTCATGTATTCATAATACATGGTAGATTGGCTTACTATTTAAGGATGTACCCTCCTGAGGAGCCAAAATTTTAAAGTATTTAACTTTTTACCAAACCTTGATTTTTGCAATGTTCTTACCCTATAAATTCAATATAAAAAATTCATAGGTTGCTGTGCAAATTTTTTGTGCTACAGCTGTTTGAAAGTGACCAATTTTAGCACTTTTGCGCATTTTTAGGCATTTTTGCCCATTTTTGAATACTTTCATTGAAAAAATCTAGCTTAGAGTATTTAACTTTTTCTCATACTTTCTGAAAAGCTGTAAATAGAAGGAATGAACAAATTCAACCCCCAAAAATCATATGTTAGTGTTGATATAAGACAGTTTTGTCCCATTTTCATGCTTTTTATGGGCTATTTCAGCGTTTCCATATTTCACTAAAATGTAGATTTTCTACATTTTTTAAACAGCTAATAGCTTAAACTTCATTTGTTTTGTGATTTTTTATTGCAAAAATATATGATACAATTTTTAAAAAAGCAAAAATAAATCATAATAGCTTAAACTTCATTTGTTTTGTGATTTTTTATTGCAAAAATATATGATACAATTTTTAAAAAAGCAAAAATAAATCATAAGTGCATATTTTTTTCATAAATTGGCTTTTTTCTAACCCAACCCCTATTTTGTGAAAATTTGACATGAATCCAACAGCTAATTAGGGCATTAATGTTCAATTTTAGATTAAAGTGAAACCACTTGATAGAAATTAATAATTTTTTTACACAATTTAAAGAAAAACATAAATTTTGTTAATTCATTGCTATCGAACATAAAATATAAATAATTTTTAAAATTATTTCAAAACGAGATTTCAACGAGACTGAAACATCAGAAGAATACATCCTTAAGCAAATATTGACGTTCCGTAACAAGAAAACTACAATTGTCTACTGGCTATATGCTTACGTATATAACAAAATCTTTTCAAGTATATTAAAAAAAAAGACCACAACATTCCATTGCAGCCTTATTGTGTACGATTCATTAGCTGTCAACTAGAGTAAAATGGTAGGTCAAACAAATCATACAGCACATATTTAATATGTTATACAAGTACATATTAGCAAATATGTTTTTGTAAGGCCGTTGTTTTTTTTATCTTTAGTTTTACGAGCCCTCCTTCCTTAAAAATTTGGCCCCGAAATTGAAAAAATCGCTCTTTGAATTTTATTTTATTTTTTTCCTACCCTACAAATATTTGGCTATTATTCAATAAAATTCCAATTATTTTAATCCTTTTAGTTGTTTTTTTTAGTTTTTTTTGCCCGACCTCAATGTTTCTGGATTTTTTTAATATTTTTTCCTTTCTCCTACCCACCAACATTTAAAAAAAAAATTCGTAAGACTAAATATTAAGAAACAATGACCTTATACATGATTTCACAAATTGATATATTTCATTTGTTTCATATTACACTGAAAAACACACAAGGAATCCCCTACCAAGAGAAAGTATCCTTTTCACACTTCTAAAATGTAACAAATCCACAAGGTCTATACCTTCACACCAATTTGGCTTTACATGCAAAAGTAATTTATATTGGTGATGTTCATTTACTATCGTCTCCTTGAAAAAGTCGTTCATTGCATTGTTCCACATCACTGTTTATTGGATTGTTCGACATTTCACTTGTATAAAATCCATTTTTGTAATCGTTCTTATAATCTTTAAAATCCTGTGGTCTGATCTGATGGATCTTTAAACCTCTCGGTTGTAACAGCACTTTCAAACTCTGTTAACAAAACAACATGCAGTATTAAATAAACAAAGTACCGAAGTTACTGCGAATATAATTTAAAACATTATGTCTCAAATCCATAAAGTTTAACAAAAATATTTGCAAAAATTGAAACAGAACAAATTACCAAATGAAAGTCAAAATTAGCTGAGGACAGAGCTTTGAAAGAGAGAGCTTTTAACACAAATTTCTAAAATTTGGATATTGCAAGTTTCCAAATAAAATCGGTTTTCAGACCAGCACCCAAGCACCGTCTACTAGGTTAGTGAATATCCTCGGGGATTAAAAGGTTTTTACAAGAGTCCATATTAAAGAAGAGGTGATGAGAAATCGCGTCGTTATACGAGTTGAGCGCAGCAACGCAAGGGCAAAGAGTTTGACCAAATTCAAAATTGCTGTCCACAACAACAATTTGCACTGAAGATTTTGAGAGTCTAGAATTATTGCGGAAAGTTTGTACTCTTATGGCGTACATAATATATAACGGACAAACGGACAACTATGATCACTATATACCACACGGCTAAAGCGGGAGGGGTATTAAAAATACGACGTAGGCCATTCATGGAGTATATCGTGGTAATAACTGTGACGAGATCACAGAACTAGATTGGATATTTACCAGTGCAAGATCGCGTCTTTTATAGGTTGGCTTATACAACAATATACAGCCTTTTAGGATGGTCATACAAATAAAAAGCTGTAAACACTGAATTTGTCAATGAACAGAAAACATACAGAGTACAAGAAAGTGTATCGATATTCGAGTTTTATTTCTACTCTGAGAGATAACATGGACATGTTCATGAGCTCTGGACGGAAAATATAGACATGTTCACATGAGCTCTGGACGGAAAACATGGACATGTTCACATGAGCTCTGGACGGAAAACATGGACATGTTCACATGAGCTCTGGACGGAAAACATGGACATGTTCACATGAGCTCTGAACGGGTTATATGGACATGTTCATATGAGCTCTGAATGGATAACATGGACATGTTCACATGAGCTCTGAGAGATAACTTTCTGAGTCCATTTAGGCTTTGCTATATGATGTGAGGTTTCTCACTGTGTTGAAGACCGTACGGTGACCCCTAGAGTTATTTTGGGTTGTTTTAACCTGGCGATTTAATGTTGTTTCTTTGACATTTACCCAATTTCTTTTCTTTTTCATATGGACATGATCACATGAGCTCTGAAAGGAGTGAGACTGGTTGCGTGCAAATGGTAAGCTTCTCCTGCTGTGCATGCATTATCCGTCCAAAGAAACTTTCTAAAGAAGTCATCAGAACTACATCGAAGTTCCCTTTTAAATCCGCGTGCGTAACCTTTACATAACAAATATGTGGCCCAAAACTATGTATTTAATTTTGTGTTTACACACTCCTATTTTCTTCTATGAACAAAGATATTTAAAAAAAAAATGTTCTCGATTTATTTTTGGATTATAAAAAAATGCATGTCTAAATTTTTCAAACTTCCAACCAATTTCAAGTTATCATAAATTAATAACAAGTGTAGACACAGATACGCCTCGCCAGAATATAAACATTATCATTTACACATGATTAACCTAATACAGAAGGTCGAGAAAATTAATGCCCGATTCAATTTTAAGATGAGCCATTTTCGGCACAGTTTAACCTCTAAAATCTGTGTTCTTAAAATTTTATGTATCAGGTGCATGTCTAGATCAGGAGAAAAAAAATCTGCAAATTTGATTAGAATATGGAATATAAATTATAAATATTTTGAAAGTCTTGCAGATTAAAAGACCAAAATTAACATTTGAGCATTTTTGGCTCTGTGAACCTCTAAAATCTGTAAAATTGAAATTGTAATTATCAGGCACACAATTAAATCAAATGAACAACATATCCTGCAAAATTGGTTGGAATATTACTTATAGTTTTGAAGGAGTTCAAGATAAACAAATTGAATAAAAATGAGCTATTTTGGCTCTGTAAATCTCACTAAGATTTAGATTAAGCATTACACCAAAGTGGGTACCTCTATACATTACAATGACTCAGCATTTGACTTGAATGTAAAACTATGTCGCAATTTTTACAATGTCATTGAACCGTGCAAATAAGGTCAATGCAACTTGACGAGTGGCAGACTGGCATGTACCCACTAAGATGCATCAAAACACTAAATATAATGGATCTATGCTTCACAAATACAGAGAAAATGACTTGAATGTGAAACTATGTCGTAATTTTCATGGAGTCACTGAACCATGAAAACAAAATAAAGGTCATCTGAAACGTGTAATGCTGGAAAGTTCGTACGTAAGGTATCTGTGGACTAAAGATGATCTATGTATTACAGTTAAAAAGTTATAGATGTTTTAGAAAAAGTTTACAACGCCGCCGTAGCCGCCGCCGCCGGAAAGCAATACCAATGTCTCGCTTTGAGCGATTTCCGTCTCTGGCCCAACAAAAATACAAATAAATCTCTTTCTGCAAAACACTGATTTTTTTTTTCAACAATATTGAGAGCAACTTTAATTTTAAAATATTGAAATTTGATCACGACAATATGTGTAAGTTGACATGAGACGCCCTGAAACCGATTATTTGAAAAATAGCTATATCTAAGATTTTAGAAATTTCATACATCGAAGATGTATCTTTCAAGTGATATATTTCGTCGCTGATTCTTGAGTTTATCTTAGACCTTCCATTTTCTTTGTAATTTTCAGCCATTGTAAATGTTTCCTATTTTTCACTGTTTTTTCATCTATTAAATCTTTTATATCTTATATGTGCAATTCCAGATAATTTAGATCTTTATTTGCACTGACGAAACACCAGTTGTCGAAATTGTCATTTGCACTCATTTATCTGCACTGAAGAGACATAAGTTTTCGAAATGCGCATATGCAGAATTTAAATTTTACAGTAACCTCGGTATTTAGTCATTTGATTTTTCCGCGTTTTCGATATTGATTTACACATTATACAAATATTCTTAACAGTTATTCTATTGTAGTGACATTTACTCAAATAGTGTCTGTACAGATCTGAAGCAAAGAAATTAGCAATGCGGTACTTCTGAGACGTGTTCAAACCAGAATAAATTTCAAATACTATACGAAAAAAATCAATACATCAATACAGTGAGAGTTAATCACTAATTAATGAACACTGTTGAGCTAAGGATGGTTTATATTGAATCTGTTGTAGCGTTTCAGGTTAACTGTTTTTCGTCAATTAAAATTTTGTTAAATGATTGTCATCTAGGAGTAATGGAAAAACGCACACTACAATTTCATAAATATTTTTTGTTTTATACGGTATATTTTTATTTCAGTAGGTGAAGAATCCAGTCACTCCGTCTCACTGGTATCTGAGGCGATCGTTTCCGCCTTCAATTACACGAGAGTTCCTATCTCGAAAGTCCCGTATTAATTTGCAGTTCGATAATGTTAAGTTTATGACATGCTGTTTTTTTGTGTAGAACATACATTTTCGTTAAAAATGAAAGACCTTTATGGAATAGGTGCATACCTTGATATTTAGCTTGTATCGAAACATATTAATTGGGATCATTAGTGGAATAAAAATAACAGTAAGAACTGCCAACATCCATCCAAGTGATATAGCCCAGCCTGGGTACTTGTAAACAACAGATGGTCGTTTGTACTCTAGGTCAGAGTAGCTAAATGTACTCATCACGAATATGCTCTATAAAAGAAATGGAAATTCATAACAAACGATTATTACATTAGCATATGTTGTTCATTTAGCGTTAATATTATTTATATTACCTGCTTACATAAAACTCGCCCTTGTTTACTTGAGTATCGGGTGTTACTTAAACTTCTAACTATTTTAGGGAATCTGTAACTGAGCCTTTTGGGGATTTTTGTTTGTTTGTTTGTTTGTTTGTTTGTTTGTTTTTTGCTTTTTTCTTGTTTTTTTGTTTTTTGTTTTTGCTTTTTTTTTAATATTATAATTTTTTTTATTATCTTCAATTTTTTTTTACATCATTTTGTTTACATATGTGCAGATTTAGTTATGAATCTAATAGGTGAAAATGTAGCTTTCATCAACCTTTACGCCATAAGTTTTTTTTTTCATAAGTCTATGGTACATATTTACCCTGCCTGTATACATTCATTTTCACACTTTTTGCAATGGTTGATAATGTTTCGGTAGTATATATCATCGGGTGAATTTTCCATCGGGTTTTTTGACAATTTGTATTTATTTGTGTGTCAGGGTTTCCTATATTTTACTTATGTCACACAAACCTGGACCATGTTCATTCCAAAATATGATTATTTGCATATTAAACAAACGCTTAACAAAACTTCATAATATTCTCGTAATACCAATACTTCTCTTTGAATAACATTTATATATACCTGCATTTTTCAAAAGCCAATTCTGTTACATTTGTAAAAGCTTATGCTTAAAAACAAATTGAAGTTATCTGTATTTAGAGAAATATACAAAATGGATACGCCTTAGTAGAACAGTAAAATCTTACCATAGTCATAATTGGTGTCAGAATCGTCCAACAAATTGCCATCAGTGGATTAATTCTAGTTCCTAGCATCATTTCTATGTTGTCATAGAACCGTCTAGCACCTATGTGAAATAGGACTAACTGTTAGTCTATGTCAAATTTATAGAATCCTGTTGACAGTGATTTTAGCATGTTAAACTATTTTTTAACATGTGTCCTTTTTCATTTATGATCAGAGAAAATAACAAAATAACGAAGATATTGTAAATTTAGTTTCTGCATATGGCCATTTCAACAACTTATGACTCTTCAGTGCAGATAAAATCAAAACATTTAAAAGATAATATACCAAAATTTGACAACAACAGATACGGAAAAAATAACCAAAAAGATCTTAATGAAACGCCAAACAAGCTAATGACAGAGCTATGGACGAGGGAAATACTGGGTTGGTAAAGATGCACGGAGGAGTATTAATTTGCAATATTTAACAAACTGATATGTACAAAGAAGGATAACTCTATTGAGACAATTCGGAAGGTATCCCCTTCATTTTTTAGAATATCAATTTTATTCTTGCGAATCACAATCAAAATAGACCTTTACGATATATATTTATACTACAAACTACCCAAACTTTACACTCTATATTTATTAAAAAAATAATTTCAGTAAGTCTTAAAAGGTTTCTTATGTCATGTTGTTACATATACATGTTGAGCTTTATGACATTTTTATCAATTTAAGACTGGTTTTCAAAATAAAATTTCACGTACCGTAAATCCATGCAATAGCAGCACATTCACAGAATGCAATGAGCACCAGCATTAAAGAGCTTGGATAGAAACTAATTAACTCGAGCACATATATTCCTCCCTGAAATGAAAATAATATTCACTATATTTCACGCGTTCATACGTTTCTATTTACCATAACGGTAAAGGAAATGGTGAATAAAAGGATATGCAGTAAATGCACATGAGACAAATTCTCTACAAATACATGGTAAAAAACAAGCAAAGGAACAACGCTTTTATTGTTGTTCTTCATCTTGAAGTCACCATGAAACCTTTGCCCATACCTCATAGTAAGTTCAAGACGGCCCCTAGCACCGGTTTAAGCGGAATTCTTTGCTAATTGTCGAGCAACGCTACATCCATGTCTTCATTGGTCATGGGTGCGGGATTGTCAACAAACATATATTAAACTAGCAAAGTGCTCTTACAATCACTGTCATCCTTTGCCCGATAAAAGCACTAGTGTCTTAAGCTAGTGGACGATTACAACATATAGACCAACACAGGGCACTCATCAAGTCGAATGTAAGAAAACTTGGAGTTATAAAATAGTGAGATGTTGGCACATAAAACAAGTGGTCAGGATTACATTTCGAAAATACAAAAATAAATGCCAAAATTTGAAAGTATGTATAGTATTTCTATATGAGAAATTCTCTCACGCACAAGTACACCATAACTAAAAAAAATGTAGAGAGCAAAAGAAAGTCTTTTGTAAATCTATGAATTAGGTCGAAACAGGTCTCATGTTTTAGATCAAAATATGGAAATGGAAATTACAGGAGTTCTTGTCAATTCTAGTCAAATTTTGTGTTTTTAGTCAAATTTTCAAAGGGAAATAACTAATACACCGGACAAACAAACATTAAATATGCACATTTGTTTTCAAGAACGGTCTTCGTGTTTAGCCAGTCTGGCCAAAGTAATTCCCTACCCAATATTTATGATATTCTGCAGTAAGTTAGCATATTGTCGAATTTTTTATACTTCCTTTAGTCAATGAGAAAACAGTTCAGGTTTGTACAGTTGTTTATTTTTTTTTCTTGAAACAAGTAGCACTTTAAAGAATGGTAAGCGCTATTTAGGATTGGGTTTTGAATTATGTTGCCGACTAAACGTCTGCCAAAGGTTAAACTATCATAACTTTTAATTAAAAATGCTTTACTTTTGGTTGGTTTTCACAAGTAGGGTACCATTCTGTCCCTATGAGATTTTTCAAAAAGTTACCTCCCTTTCGGGTTTTGCTAAATGCATTCTGTTGATTGCAGAAATAGAAAATGGTCTATTACCCGACAAACAATATGGTTCATTAGAATTATAGTGCACTTCTTATTGTATTCACTAAAATGGACAAGCGTGTAAAATATATATAAAGACAGAGTTATGACGGAATTGGTACACTTTTTAGTCTATTAAACATCTAAATTTAAATATAATAAGTTAGGTTCTCAAATTTCTTCCTAAGTTAATCTGCAAGACGGATCTTCACATTTATGACAACTGTTTCTGATTCGTATATGACTTAACTGAATTTTTTATTGTTGTTTTATATTTTTCTTAATTGAAAGTACTATTTGCTTTTCGTTGGTATTGTTTAAGAAATTCAAAAGCCTCTTTGATACAAATTGAGAAGCACACATTCAATGCAATTTTCATTTGATCGTTTACAGGGTTGCCACACATCCTTGAAGACTGGAAAAGACCTTGAATTTCAGAATATTTGGAAATATTCTTGAAAAAATCTGGAATTTGAAAAAAAAATGAATATCGATAGGCGTTAAATAAGCAAAGTCTGCAAAATAATTATCACAACCTAGAAGTTTGTCGACTATTTTGACCCTTGAAAATAACTAGATTATCCTTGAAAAGTCCTGGAAATATCCTTGAATTTTTAGACATCAAAATAGTGCCAACTCTGTCGTTTTTCATAAATTTTTACTCACGTTTGTGACCATTGGAAGACCAAGTATAAGGCCTATCACGCATACAAAAGCAGCAAACATTTCTCTCCGTCGTCCTTTTCTAAGAACTGTTGGAAACTGGTCTACAATAACTGTTACTACACTTTCAACTCCAACGAACTTCGCAAAAATATTAAATTACATGAAAAAA
>MJUU01007862.1:76899-157811 GCA_002080025.1 Modiolus philippinarum
TTTACGTGGGAAACAATTGTCAAAATGGCAAGGAACAAAATTCTAAGTTATACATGATCATTTACCGATATGAATTATGGTGAAATTTGTTATAACTACCAAGTGTCGTCAACACTCCTGACGCTATATTGACAGAAAAGAATATTTGTGTACCAGCATCCACCCAAACCTGAAAGAGAATGAAAACCAAATCGACAGCAAATCAATACCTTCGAAGAATATGCTAGAGCTTGTGACAGCGTTATGAAAATACTACTATGAGTTTCAAGGGCATTTTGTGTTGCTTCATACATATTTTTTTTATTTTCATCAAAGCTACCTGACACCTACATTTGTTCTAGGGGTTCCGAGAACTTCCGTCTACAGATTTGGCTTGGCGCGTTCTCACGTGGTGTTTTAAGAGATGATACATATATAACACAATGACAGGATATAGAGTGAATACATATGAAACGAAATATCTACAAATACATGCTAGAAGCAAGCAATGGGACAAAGCTTTTATTGTTATTCTTCATCCTGACGTCACCATGAGACCTTCGATATGAGCCTTTTAGTAAGTTCAAGACAACCCTTAGCACCGGTTTGAGCGGAATTTGTTGCTAGATGTCGATTAACGCTAAATCCATACCTTTATGGACAAACTTTGTGGAGAAGCTTCCATATGTTTTGAAAAGGCACCATTTTGGGACATCTAGATGGTTTAACCATTTCTCGCTTTTTACAGTGGCAATCAAAAATCCTCTTTTGCCATTTTTTTCCTCGTATTAAGTTTTGAAATTACAAAATCATTCACGTCCTAATATAGCTGGAATATTGCTCATTTGGGCGTAAAACTTTAAAACAAAAATCAATCAATCGATAATCAAACAGAAAGAACGGAGCCGTATCTTATGACACTTGCAGCTATCTTTAAGATTCTTTCAAGCAGAAGTATTAAAAGGATAATTCCACCTTACATAATAATGCTGGCTTTTGATTGGTTGACAAGTATTGAATATTTTGACAAATGTCGTGATTTTCTCCTATCTTTCACGATTGTCGTGGTATTTGCCATTTAAAAACAAAATACCACTTTCTAAAAATAGCATCATTCAAAATGAAAACAAATTCCGATATTTTTTTTACCGAAAATGCACTATTCAACCTCAATGGGTGAAACAAAATAAATAAAATCAACAATCTCAAAAGTATGAAATGATGCGAAAAGTGTATCCGATGTCAATTTCAAATTGAAAGGACGATGGATGGTGTCATCATTGGTATATAGTTTTGATTGCGAAACTGATTTTATGTTTTGTCCATATCGTTAAATCTTAAATTACAGAGGATCTTAAGCAAACCGATAAAACCAATCATGTGTTAATTCTTAGTTTCTTTTTCGCTAAGAAATACTGTAAGCGGATTTTTTTTTTACTAAATCAAATAGTTCATCATTTGACAATCTCAAGAGCCCGACGATGCCGTGTATACATTCGCCTGAATTTAAAAGTCATGACTTTTTAATCACAATTAAAAATGATGGAAAATGTATTTTGGCATTGAATACAAAATGAGAGATGTGGATGAATTCACCCCGACCTAACAACCAAAATGTGCATTGAAAACGAGCAACGAATTTATATTATCATCCGTTAAAACTACATGTTGAAATCTTCAATAAGGCAAGGCGAAAGATATTCGGTGGAATTTAAGAAATATGGCATGTTGTTGAGTGATATTTGCCAAACATACCGACTTCGAGGCTGCACAAATTTTCATCGCCTTACGGCTTGGGAAATATGTCCAGCCTCTCAGTCGGTATTTTTTGGCAAATGCCACTCAACAACATGATATATTTCTTTAAAATCCGATCCGTGTAAATAAAGGCGATTTCTAAATCACTTCTGCTGGAACTGACAAAATTTCACGAACTATAATTATCGTAATACCCAAGATTTTATACTATCAATCCGCAAGTTTGTTAAATGAATTGTTTTCTTGTTTTCCTAAATATTTGAGGGGCCCCCCCTCATATTTGGATTCATTTTAACCCTATTTGTCATTGTCTATCGTTTATCGGTAACAAGAAAAGCATTGTTTAATATATTTTAATTTTTATACCTGCATTTTCGTTAGCTTGCTGATATCTGGTTTAAGGTAGTATATTACGCCATCAACAGCGCCATCTAACAACGAATTTCTGACCAGTATTATGATTATAAGCAAATATGGCAAAGTTGCTGTAACATACATCACCTGGAAAGTCAAAAGGAGAAACGAGCATGATTATCTAACTACAATTCTAATTTGACGTCCTTTAAACGCCTTGTGTTCATCACCGTGGTAAAATCCGCATATATTCGTGGATATTGTCATCGACGGTACTTTTGATAACGTAGACAGTTTGACGACCGTTTTTTGCAGCGTCATAGAACAAAACGTCATACTTTACGGAGTAAAATGGCTGTTGCACCTATGAATACAAAGACGAATTTATCTTTTCTGTACCCTGTAAGTGTCATTAGAATCCAAATAATTCACGGGGGCGTGAATATTTTACCAAGGGTTTGCCCTTTATGCCTATATTTTACCCCTCGCATACGCTCTTGGTAAAATATTTGCCATAAAGGACCAACCCGTGGTAAAATCGCCATATATTCAGGCTCCCGTGAATTATTTCTTAATCAATATTTCTAAAAGCATAATTATTATGTTATGTGATGAATATGTGGACTCATAAAGTGTAAAAGTATTTTATTGTCATAAAACTACACAAATGTAATATACAAGTTTGTGACGAGAAAAAAAAATATAACTTAACAGGCCAGCAGTAAAAGATTAACTGAACAAAAGGAAAAAATAAAGGTCCATCGAATTCATTATCTTGTTCTCGTCCTTATATAGCTGAAATATTGCTTGCCGCACGTAAACTCTAATTAATCAATTAATCTTTTAATTTTCTTATTTTTATCACATTTATCTCCCTCACCTTTCCAGATGATTTGATGCCTTTACAAATACAGAAATATACTACAATCCAGGCAAGTAACAGACAAAGGAAGATGTCCCATTTAATAGTCCCAGGATGATCTATTCCAGCAGAAATTGCAAGGGCTTTGTTCCTGTGCAAATACAATTTATACAAGAGAACAGTGTTTATTAGAGAACAATGAACAAGTTTAAGTGAGAAAGACATTTTATATGAGTTTTTATAGTTGACAGTTTTCATAAGGCACGTGTGTTACGGCACATATTGTCGCCCCTGCACATATTGTCGCCGGCGACAATATGTGCAGACCTTATCGGCACATATTGTCGCCGGCGACAATATGTGCTAGACATTAACGGCACATATTGTCGCCGGCGGCAATATGTGCCGGTTTTGTCAATGCCATTTAAACGTCATTTGGGGCGACAATATGTGCCGTATATATCGGCACATATTGTCGTCACAAAAAATAATTAATTATAAAATATGCAAGATATATATACCTTTGAATCTGAAATTGTTCCATTGACATATATACACTTTTTAAACACTTGACTGAATGCACTGATCTTTCGAAAGCATACATTATGTCTGAAATTCACTGAATGGGATTTTTTTAAAGAGAGTTTAATGAGAACTTGCACCTGAGTAGGCTGAGCTTTTGTTCATGCAGGCCTTTGCAAAGGACCTCCCGTACTCTCTACTTTTTATGGTGACTATCAGAAATTCAAAATATTAAGAGTTCTCATATTAAGATGCTTCGCATTATATGCCATGTTACTTAATTAGCATATGAATCATTGTAGGAAATTTTGATTCAATTTTCTCCGGCTGATTGAGAACATAATATAAATAAGAGACAAAATTTGCCATGAGGTATGGGTAAAGCTCATTGTTGAAGGCCTCATTGCGACTTCAAGATGAAAAACAAAAATAAAAGCGTTGCTCCATTGCTTATCACCATGTATTTGTAGAGACTTTGTCTCATTTGCATTTACTCCATATCCCTTCATTGTTAACAGAGTAAAATAAAGTTCAAACTCACTGTTTTGGCCATCATATTTAAAATAAGATGAATGTCAAACCTGCCTTAGTGACCACGTGTATTAAGTGACCTCCTGTCTTATGTGAATAACTTTTCTTTATCCCAAAGTAGTGATTTTCATATTGATTTTACATGTATTAAGAGGCATCTGTCTAATTTGACCCTTTTCAGAGTACACGTGGGAGGTCACATAAGACAGGCTTGATGGTATTAGGGGACAATCATTTGATTTTCAGGGGGTGGGGGTGGGGGGAGGGTGGGTGCTTGGGCGATTTTGTATTTTGTAAATAAATAATTTAATCTTGTTGTCAGTGAAAATAAATATTATAATCTTTCTTGTCAAGAAAATAAATATAATTTAATTTTGATTTGAGGAATTAATTTTGTATTGGAAATGCAATATATGACATTTGGTGAAAATACTAGTAATCAATTTGTTTGAAATTTTCATGTAATTAAATAAATTTTCCAGGCAAAATCGCCTAAGCCTTCCCCTGAAAATCAAATGGTCGTCCCTTATTATAGCGACAGATGACACTTTTTTAAAAATAGAATATGAAACGTATATGTCATGTGCAAGGTCGCAATAAATACACAAAATAACAAGGACCGAGTTTGTTTTCAATGAAGATTTGCATTATCTTGTTAATACGTAAGCCAGAACCAGGTTATTTTTTTACCCCAATGCTTCAAAGGACAAATCTTCTTTTCTAAAACCAGTGAACCAGATGTAATTAAAACATCCGTCAACCAGCAAGGGCATTGTTGCTAAAAATGAAACATACGGGGAATAGTAAATTCAAAAACATTTACAGATACATGAAAGGTTTAAAGAGGTCATTATGGTAAGATCTACTTCGCTACAGTAAACAAGTAAACAATTATTCTGCTATATTGGAGTAATTGCCATTTTTGTCGATATTTCACATTTTTACCCCTTTTAGCTATAGCTCATATGGTTCAATTCAAAAATTGTCTCTGGCTTGTCCGCACCCCATCCAAGGTGGTCGCTAGCGGTAAACATAGTTTAACATAGGGACCCTATGGGAAATGAATTCAAAGATCTTCTCCTCTGAAACTAAATAGCAACTTGGAACCAAACTTGGTCACAATGGTCCTTGGGTGGTCCTCTTTGGTTTGTAATTTTTATGTTTGTACCCTATCCAAGATGGCAGCCAGCAGGGAACATATTTGTAACATAGGGCCCTTTGGAAAATACATTCAAAGATCTTATGTTCTGAAACCCCTTAGTCAATTGGAACAAAACTTGGTCACAAGATTCCTTGTTTGGTCCTCTTCAAGGTTTGTAATTTTTATGTTCGTACCTTATCCAAGATGGCTGCCAGTTCTGAACATAGCAACCTTTGAGAAATGCATTCAAAGATCTTCTCTGAAACTAGTAAGCCAAAGGGAACCAAACTTGGTCACAATACTCCTTGGGTAGTCCTCTTCAGCCAGTGGGGAACATAGTTTAAGATAAAGACCCTATGGGAAATGCATTCAGAGATCTTCTCCTCTGAAAATACCAAGCGAATTGGAATCAAACTTTGTGATTTTTATGTTTTTACCTCATTCAAGAAGACCGCCAGTACGGAACATAGTTTAACATAGGACCCTATGGGAAATGCATTTAAAGATCTTATTTTCTGAAACTGGTTGAATAATTTCTGTTAAATTAAGAAAAAAAAATTCCTAGGGTGACCCTTTTCAAAGTTTGTGAATTTTATGTTCGTTTCTCATCCAAGATAGCTGCCAGCGAGGAACATAGTTTTAACATAGGATATTGTTCAGCATAGGAACAAGGTGAGCGATCCAGACTCTTGAAAGTCTCTTGTTTGGTTAATATTATATGCAATTTTTCGCTGAATGTATTTAACAGAAACTGAAAATAATTTAGTTTTAAATGAAATACATTTTCTGATTGGTTAAAAAGTTTAGGTTTATTTCCACTGTTGCCATTGTCACAACAGTTATTTCACGGTCGTTACTATGATTGGATAGATCGTTACAATGTTTCTATTTCACAAGTTAAAGATATTTCTCCAGTTAGAACGGTAAACGGAGATATAAGTACATTGGTATAGGTAGAGAACAAGCATACCGTTTGTGAAATATGAATCCGAATCTGAGAAAAAAATATACAGAGGAGGACGTTATTAAAATGAAAGAGTCTCTGATCTAGAATATCTTTGTCCAGTTTTTAAGACTGGTTTTGAACAGAATATTTGAATTTCAATGGTCAAACTGTGCATCTCTTTCAGCCGATCTGTTTCTCCACTCTAATGAAGCTGAATTCATCGAAGGGTTCTTAAAAATACGGATAAAAAACTAACAAATTCCTTTAATTTCAGCTTCCTTTATATATTTGTCAATAAACAACCCTCGCTTTGGTGATTTTCTTCATCTTATGCACCCGAAAGAGCTCGAAATTCAGGATACTACAGACACTGCCACACCGGCCTCATTCCTTGACCTTCATCTTGAAATTGACAACAGAGGTAGGCTACAAACTAGGCTGTATATGATACACGCGAGGACTTCACTTTTAAAATTAGTCAACTTCCCTTTTCTTTGTAGCAACATTCCAGCAGAACCTGCATATGAAGTTTACATCTCCAAACTCATAAAAGCTCAAGAGCATGTGGTCGATCCAGTGACTTTTTTGATAGAGCCCGGTTGCTCACAAATAGGCTACTTAAACAAGGGTATGTTACCCTTAACTTGAAGTCATCAATGTCGACACCACGATCTTGTGGACTGCTATGGGATATAAGATGACAACATATCTATCCCTTCAACAGCTCAAGAGTGCAGCTGATCTCATCCATGGCTTTAAACTGGGTCCATGTGTTTATCTGTATATGTGTCTCTATTTTTCTCTACTGTTCCGCACTTGTGTGATGTCTTTGCATCTGTGTTTCCGCTGTTGCCATTGTCTTTGGATTATTATTATTTTAGTCTGACAGTTCTGTTCTCACTTACTTCACAAATGCGAATAGTCATCTTTAAGTAGACCAAAAATTTATAACCGAGTTGACAGACACTGACTATGACAATACATCGGCAAACGAATACCGAAGCAAGAATGAGAAAAGGGGAAATTCTAAAATCATAAATCCAAAATCACGGCAATTCACAACAACACGAAACGAGACAGTATGACAAAGACAAAACAAATAAACAAAAAAGAACAAGAACGTCATAAAACTAAATCAACAGGTGCTTCGGAAGCATGATCTGCTCCACGCGTGCACCTGATGATACCTCCGTTTTTATAGGTGTTCACACTGCTAATGCTTTAGTTTTATGGCGTTTTTGTTTATTTTTGTTTATTTGTTCTGTCTTTGTCATACTGTCTCAATTCTTGTTGCTTTGAATTGCCGTGATTTTGGATTTATGATTTTAGAATTTCCCCTTTTCTCGTTCTTGCTTCGGTATTCGTTTGCCGATGTATTGTCATAGTCGGTGTCTGTCAACTCGGTTATAAATTCTTGGTCTACTAAAAGATAACTATTCGCATTTGTAGCAAGACACAATGTCAGACTTTTCATTGGCAGTGTGACGGGTGTCACACGTGAAGCAGATCATGCTTAGCCTTTCGGAGCAAATATGATATCTCAAAATTTTCGCACCGAAAGTGCTTAAGTTTTGGGGAGTTTTTGTGTGTTTTTCTTTATTTCTTTTGTCTGTTTAAGGTTGTCTTAATTTTAGTTTAATATATGAATTCCCGTGTTCTTCGGATTTTTTTTATAGATTTTCCCTTCTCTCAATTTTTGCTTCGGTTTTCGTTTCGCGATGTATCCAGTACAGCTCGTTCAAATTAACTTCATTAGTTTAGAGCAGCTGGTGAAATGATGTTTTTCCCTTGGGTCTAATGTTATACTATGCTCACTTATAGACTGAGATATTGATGATGTTCTTTCCATCAAAAACGCATCTGTTGCTAAATGGATCCCATTAATATATCCACCAGAACTAGAGATAAAGGAAACCACAGAAACCGCTAAATATACATCTTTTTGGACTTACATCTCGAATTGACGAAAATGGGCAGCATTATCTTAGTTCTTAAATTTAGAACAAAAGGACGATTCAATTTCCCTAACATGGACACTTATATTCCAGCTTGTTCTGCTTACGGAGTATATATTTCACAGTTGATTCGTTACGCGAGAGCGAGCACAAATTATACAGACTTTCTCATTAGACATAGCTATCTCCGTGACCGCCTTATTAATCAAGGCTTCAAAAAAATTCAGTCTCATTCGATCATTAAAAAGTTCTTTAATAGATATCAGGCCCTTATGGAAAATTTTGGAGTTTCGGTCCAAATTCTTTTACTTAGTACGACCTTTCAATAGCTACTGGTGTTGAGTTGCTACCAGACACTACCGCAATAGAAGGGGAGGTTTGGCGCGCTATAAAACCGGTTTAACCCACCATTTCGTTTGAAATGCCTGTACCAAGTCAGGAGCATGCGGTCACTAATTCTTCCGATGGTTTCCACCTGATTTGTCTTTTTGGCTCATGGACTTCGGCTCTTGACAAATCTGTTCGTTAATTTTGTTATTAACCCGACTTCCACTATTGAAGTCACGTTTCTTATGGGTCAGAACGAAACCAGGAATGTTTATAAAGGAGCTTCCTTACACCATTCCTGTAAAGTTTGGTTGACTTCGTTTCAGTGGTTTTAGAGGAGATGATCAAAATATGATTTTCTTATAGGGTCCAATGTTGAACTATGTTCAGCGATGGCGGTCGCGTTTTTTGTCTGGTCAGACATAAATAATAGGAAATAGAAGGGAAACGGGGATTGTGTCAAAGAGACAACGACCCAAAGGGGAGTAATTACAACTCAAAGCCACCATAAGATCTTCAATGAACGTTGAGGAAACCCCACAACCAACGGCAGGTCGGAGTTTGCCCCTAAGTAAAGAGTAATCAAGTTCAGCGAAATAAACATCATCCTAGACTCCCATAGATATAACGTGAACTAACTAGAAAACAGACAAGACACACGAAGGCTTAATAAATTTCCTGACTTAGGACAGGCGCAAACCTGCTGTGGCGGGGTTAAACTAGTTTTATTGGGCCCAAACCTTCCCCCTATAGCCAATTTGATAAATAAAAAAAACAATTGCAACAACAGTAAAATTCAGTTGGCAACAGGACTGAGTCAATTTCGACAAATGAAACTGAAAGAACTAAATATACGGACATAAACATGAAATCACAAGAGACTACTAGCAGTTAACTGACATGCCAGCTCCAGACCCACTACCAACTGACAAATTAAGTTATGTACCCTCAGTATACAGCTTCCATCAAGATCCCTTCCTGTGAGGAGTTTAGCATAATGATTTCATGTATATACCGGAATACATAAACCGTGTCCATGCAATACTGATTTTAGAAATTTAGAATGTGTTAAGTTAAAATGCAAAGACCCTATCAAAAAATCAATGTTAATAATAATAAGCATATTTGGTAATGACCTTCCATACATCATCCCTGTAAAGATTTTGTTAAATTTGTTCCAGTAGTATTAGAAAAGATGTTCAACATGTGAAAAGCTAACGGACGGGCGACAGACGCAAAGTAATGGCAAGAGCTCACACTTACCCTTTGGGTCTGATGAGCTAATAAGGCAAAACAACAAATAGTTCCAATATCAATAAAAGTTTGCTTTTGCTTACCAAAACGATGTCTCCTTTGTTCCCAAGATTTAGATATGAGTCCGAAAGTACTTTTAGGTTATTTTGATACATGTAAAGTGAAATTATATTATTATGAGGGTGCCTCGCTGTATATCAAGCTTCATTACCTTCTGTGGAGCAGTTAAAGAGGCGTTTCGGTTAATTACAATCTGTTACATAAGACTTTTGCCAATTCCAAGGTCTATAACATTAATTACAATTCTTACATACCAGCTTTCACATTTCTCTTGAGTAGTTGCGAATTTAATAAGATTTCCTAGTAGTATACACAACTACGGAAGCATGGAGGGGACATGTGAATTTTTTTTTCTTTCTCGTGGCCACGACATACTAAGATAGCTATGTCGTGGCCACGAGATACTTAGTCGTGGCCACGACATACTAAGTCGTGGCAAAGAGATACTACCTCGTTCCCACGGCATACTATGTCGTGGCCACGAGATACTATCCGTTCCAACGACATAATAAGTCGTGGCCACGAGATAGCTATAAGTATCTCGTGGCCACGACATAGCTATCTCGTGGCCACGGCTTAGTATCTCGTGGCCACGAGTTAGTATGTTTTGGGAACGAGATAGTATCTCGTGGGAACGACATAGCTATCTCGTGGCCACGACTTAGTATCTCGTGGCCACGACTTAGTATGTCGTTGGAACGAGATAGTATCTTGTGGGAACGACATAGCTATCTCGTGGCCACGACTTAGTAAGTCATGGGAACGAGATAGCTATCTCATGGCCACGACTTAGTATGTCGTGGGAACGAGATAGTAACTTGTGGCCACGATATAGCTATCTCTTGGCAATGACTTAGGATGTCGTGGGAACGAGATAGTATCTCGTGGCCACGACTTAGCTATCGCGTGGCCACGACTTAGTATGTCGTGACCACGAGATAGAAAAAACAATTCACATATCCCCTCCATGCTTCCGTACACATTTACATGTGGTGAAGTTACCAAAAACTAAGTTTCATTAAATCCTGCTTTGTAGTTTCAGAGGGAATGTGCTGATGAACTCTGTGTCGGACAGACGGATGGACATGGCAGAAAGAGGGGGGGGGGGTACATACTTTTCAAGGGTCACTGCTATTTTAGCTGAAAGCTAAAGCCAATATCAATTCAAGCAAGCAAAATGATACCCCGAAGATAAGACACATGGGGAAACATGCATTTTGTATAACTATTTAGAGTATTGTTATTGATCAATTCAATGAAAGTAAATAAAATATTATCAAGCAAAAGAGTCTCTCAAGTATGAAGTTGGCCTTCTTTGCCTTCTAGCAGATGATACGGAAAGATTTATAATAGAACGAAAGACTCATGTTCACCGATATCAGTGTCTTTGTCAAGCTCCTTCTATGTATTTCTTCATAGTTCTTTCAGTGAACAAAATTGTATATTATTCAGTTCAATCTACCTATCTACCAATTTTATAACTGTTGATATCTATGTCCTTAGCTGATCTTGGCTTTCCATTTAGATCATATTTAGTTATTTGTTCTCTATCAGTTTTTAAACATGTTTGAATATATGGTCTTTCAAATGTTTTGATTTGAACTGCACTGAAGAGACATAAATTGTCGAAATGACCACATGCAGAAAATAACTTTACAGTAATTTCGGTATTTAGTTATCTGGATAAGTTGTACAGAAAAAAAAGAATTTTGCAAAGAATTGCCATGCAATGTACAACCGAAATGATCAGAACCCGAGGGTACATCATAGTTTATACAACCAACAAGTTTCACTGGTGATGCTCAATGCTTCTTGTAATAAAAGATCTTGAATCAAACACAACTTTTGATTTTTAAATAGAGTTAAATTTCCCAACACCCACTTTTTGGGTTTTCCTATTTTGATAATTTTCCCATCATTTTTCCCATTTTCCAATTTTTTTACCACTTTTTCCAAGTTTTCAAAACCGTGTCCCTCCCCTCATACATGGACTTGAATTTCTAGACTTAAAACTTCACCACGTATGAGCAGTAAGATCCTGCTTACCTTCTGGAGCCCTTGATGGTCCCAGATTTATGTGGTATTTAACACTGCTAGGTATTTGTGACGTTGTTCTAACTTCTTGGCTTAATCTGTGTTGTTTCTATATTGTATAGTTTTTTATTCCCGCACTAGGGAATCAAAGTTCGGGTATACTGTTGTTGTCTCTGTCCGTCCATCACGAATTTTTTTTGCGACTTGAACTCTTCCATGTTGGGATTTAGCTGAATTAGTATTGGCAATGCATACAATACGCTTTCGGTATAGATGAAAAACAATATACAAAAAGGCTCAAATTTCATTTTATATGACATAAATTCCTCCCACATTTTCACTTTTCTTACAGAATTGTGCATGTAGTCTGCAGGTGCGCAATACGTTTTTGTAATTTCAAAAACGGTCCCAATTTCAGGAAATTTCCAGAAAGTGTTTAACACTTATGATCTTTCTTAATTTTTGCATACAATCATGACTTTTTACAAGTTTTTGGTACAAGAATTAAATAATTGCGAACACAAAGGTTTTTTTTCAAATTGGTATAAAATTTTTGTAAATTTCCAGAAACAGTTATTTAATAGTCTATAGAGTAGAACAAAACTTTACTTAGTTCTTACAAGTATTTGAGTTAGTATGCACTGATGAAACATTTATCAATTTACTTTTTCAATGATGGTCATCAGATTTGCTTTGCTAACATTTAGAGTATTCCTAAGCAGTATAGCTTATTTATGACAATTTTTTAGCCGAATTGCGTCGAAGTCGAACTCGGCTTATAATTTGATGAATGGTGTCAACTTTTGGTTTCCGAATGATATCTTGAAGTCGAAATGGAACTTGGCATAGATATGACTTATGATCAGAGGACGAACCCTATCGATTTTGAGGTTTATGCGACAAAGGACAAGGTCACAACTTCTAAAAATGTAACAAAAAATTACAATTAGAAATAAAGTCTAAAAGCACATGTTTGGTATTATTTGGATAACAAACAAGATTGCTAAAATGTTCTGTTGTTCATACAAAAGTTCTCTTTATATTGCCAGAACATGTTCAGTTCATCTATTACTTCTGTACACCAACACACTTTTTGGATATCATTAACTTAAAAATAAAAAATATATTGAAAAGTCAAAATTAAAAAAGGGAGGTAATAAATGCTCCATATTTCTAAAAGTCTTCTGCAATATCCAGTTTAAATAAAATTTTATATGGAAAAAATACCTTTGGGTATTCTGATTTTTAGTAAATTTCCTGAAACTCAATTTCAGCAACATGAATTGCCTAGATTATAAGGGACACCCTGCTCAATTTTTTTTTGAATGGTGGTCTGAAATGGGTTGTAATGGACAGTGAAGCTTTCAGTTGCCATGGAAAGCAAACCAGAACACTGAATTATTCTGCTACATATTTTTCTTCACAATTTCAGAAACATGTATTACTAGATTATAAGAACCCTTGCCAAAATATTTTTATTGAAAGGGGGACTTGAAATGTTTTGCTTGCAGCAATACGTATTAATTACCGATACCTGGATTATAAGGGGAACTCCTGCCCCAATTTTTTTTAATAGTACATGTAGTCTGAAATGGATTGTAATGGATAGTGGAGTTTTCAGTTGCCCTGGAAACCAAACCAGAACACTTAATTTAAAAAAAAGTATTCTGCTACATATTTTTCTTCACAATATAAATTAGATTATAAGAGGAACCCCTGTCAATATTTTTTTTTCGAAAGGGGGACTCGCAATGTTTCGATTTCAGCAATACGTATTGCCTTTATTATAAGGGCAAACCCTGCCCAAATTGTTTTGAATTGTAGTCTGAAATGGGTTGTAATGAATAGTGGAGCTTTCAATTGCCATGGAAACCAAACCAGAACACTGAATCTTTGAAAATAAATATTCTGCTTTCTTTTTTTTTTCTCACAGTTTCCGAAATATTACTCAAATGTTTAGAAAAAAAGTATTCTGCTACATACTTTAACCATTTCAGCAATATTCGAAAATTAAATTTTGAGGGGAACCCCTGCCCAATTTTTTTGGGGAAAGTTACTTGGAATTGTTTTACTTCATGCAGCTAACAGCAATATATAACCCCTGCCAAATTTTTAACCAAGTTGCGACAAAGTCAAACATCCAGCAAAAGTTACATTATAAGGCTCTGATTGAAATAAAAGAATTAATATGCTATTTGCATATTTAATGATGTACTTATTAAAATAACAAATATTCGTAACTCGGCTTTCGCACCTTTGGTACGTTTTCTGGTTTTTGAAAACCTGTCTTACTTGCGCAAATGTGAAACCTGTGTTAGTTGTAAATCACAATTATGGGCGATGATTCGGGAACAATCATTTGATTTTGAAATAGGGGGATTAGAAGGAGACTTAAGTCCGAACTATTTTTTCTCGATGAAATTTTGATCCTGGATAATTTTTTAAGTGCGCTTGCGCGAGCACATTTTATTTTCAAACTGTTCCCTTATTTTATCTGAACTATTGGGATCCCGGCTATTTTTAGTCCTTAAATTTGTCCCGATTTTTTTCTCAGTACAACGAATCCTTGATTTTTTTTAAACCCTCTCCATAAAAATCAAAACGTTTTTCCTTATATCCTAAATTGAATCAAGAGCAGTAAATCATTCGTTACTAATTTTTTATCTTTATACCTAATGTATTCCACTCACATTATCCGTTACATTCATGTATGATGCTTCTTTTGCCCCTTGCCAGGCTTTGTGTTCATTAAACTTACTGAGCTTCGAACTTAGTATATTGTCTTTAAAATATCAAAAAAAAAAATAAAAATGGTGATATTCCGATTTTAAAAAATAAATAATTTTGAAATTTGCTAAGATAGTGATTTTCAGATTTCTGTCAGAAAACCCCAAAATAACCATTCTTACTTGTATTTAAGTCCCTGTTCAGCAGATAGTATTGATATTGAGTTTATTGGTCCATTTTAAAATGAGAATGCTTAGCATTTGCTAAATGACCTTGACATTCTATCTCAAGGTCACGAAACTCAAATTTCAAAGATCAAATTTGCGTCAAAAACCGCTCGAAATATGTATTTCGACTTGTATTTCAGCCCATCTTCAGTAGATTGTAATGATGTTGGGTATCTGTTTATTTTAAGAGGAACATGCTTTTTATAGCTTGGTATATGCTATATGACCTTGATATTCCGTCTCAAGGTCACAAAACTCAAATTTCCAAGGTCAAATTTGTGTCAAAAACTGCTCGAAATCTGTATTTCGACTTGTATTTCAGCCCATTTTTCGGTAGATTGTCATGATGTTGGGTATCTGTTTATTTTAAGAGGAAAATGCTTTTTATATCTTGGTATATGCTATATGACCTTGATATTCCATCTCAAGGTCACAAAACTCAAATTTCCAAGGTCAAATTTGTGTCAAAAACCGCTCGAAATCTGTATTTGGACTTGTATTTCAGCCCGTCTTCGGTAGATTGTATTGATGTTGGATATCTGTTTATTTTTAGAGGAACATGCTTTTTTATATTTTGGTATATGCTATATGATCTTGATATTCCATCTCAAGGTCACAAAACTCAAATTTCCAAGGGCACATTTGTGTCAAAAACATCTGTATTTCGACTTGTATTTCAGCCCATCTTCAGTAGATTGTAATGATGTTTGGTATCTGTTTATTTTAAGAGGAACATGCTTTTTATAGCTTGGTATATGCTATATGACCTTGATATTCCGTCTCAAGTTCACGAAACTCAAATTTCAAAGATCAAATTTGTGTCAAAAACCGCTCGAAATATGTATTTCGACTTGTATTTCAGCCCAACTTCGGCAGATTGTAATGATGTTAGGTATCTGTTTATTTTAAGAGGAATATGCTTTTTATATCTTGGCATATGCTATATGACCTTGATATTCCATCTCAAGTTCACAAAACTCGAATTTCCAAGGTCAAATTTGGTCAAAAACTGCTCGAAATCTGTATTTCGACTTGTATTTCAGCCCATTTTTCGGTAGATTGTAATGATGTTGGGTATCTGTTTATTTTAAGAGGAACATGCTTTTTATATCTTGGTATATGCTATATGACCTTGATATTCCATCTCAAGGTCACACAACTCAAATTTCCAAGGTCAAATTTGTGTCAAAAACCGCTCGAAATCTGTATTTCGACTTGTATTTCAGCCCGTCTTCGGTAGATTGTATTGATGTTTGGTATCTGTTTATTTTAAGAGGAACATGCTTTTTAAATTTTGGTATATGCTATATGATCTTGATATTCCATCTCAAGGTCACAAAACTCAAATTTCCATGGGCACATTTGTGTTAAAAACATCTGTATTTCGACTTGTATTTCAGCCCATCTTCAGTAGATTGTAATGATGTTGGGTATCTGTTTATGATAAGAACATGCTTTTTATATCTTGGTATATGCTATATGACCTTGATATTCCATCTCAAGGTCACAAAACTCAAATTTCCAAGGGCAAATTTGTGTCAAAAACATCTGTATTTCGACTTGTATTTCAGCCCATCTTCAGTAGATTGTAATGATGCTGGGTATCTGTTTATTTTAAGAGGAACATGCTTTTTATATTTTGGTGTATGCTATATGACCTTAATATTCCATCTCAATGTCACGAAACTCAAATTTCAAGGGTCAAATTTGTGTCAAAATCCACTCGAAATCCGTAATTCGACATGTATTTCAGTCCATCTTCAGTAGATTGAAATGATGTTGGGTATTTGTTTTAAGATGAACGTACTTTTTATATCTTGGTATATGCTTAATGACCTTGATATTGCATCCCAGGGTCATGAGACTCAAAGTTTCAAGGTTTTGGCCACAAATATTCTCATTTTATACTATTTTCTCGGGATCGATATTGAATATGCCAGGAATAACCTTCTGGTGACATTACGTTAGCAGCCAACAACCATACGGATGTTTGACCTTGAAGTCTGAATGTCAAAAGAAAATCACCAAGACTATTATTTATCCATAAGATCAAATTTTGCTACAAGATTAATATTCTTGTTTTATGTTTTTTTTCGTTTGGCTCATGTACATACTTTAAATATACTCTGGTGTATAAGAATACTGTACAGTGGCATTGTTCTGACCAGCATTTGTTGTTTACTGATAGATCAAAAACAGAATCGAATGCTTCAAAAGCTGCCATTGGATCAACCCAAGTCCAATAGTGACCTTAACAGAAACTTTAACCTTAGTCCTTCCAGCTGAAAATATATGTAAAGGTGACATAATTCTGGAATTATATTGGCTACACCTCCCAAGATCTATCTACTGAAAAAAATCCTCTATGATCTTTAGTTGCTGAATTATTGATTTTGACAAAAATAAATGAATATGTGGGACCATACTTATGAACTAGTCTAATATAAAGTGTTGCCGTATAATATAGATGTGAATCTCATTAAAGCGCAAACATGATCAATAAACAATATTTAAAGCAAACTACACATGTATTAAAACCAATTTAGTGTGATTTTAATTTTTCATTGATGTAAAAAAGTAGGTCAGTGAACCTAATTTTGGTACAGATAATGAGTACCACATAATATGCATTCCCTGAACAAATATCAACCAACCACCAAATATCAAACAACCAACCACTATAGAAGCTGGGATATGACCCTAGATTAAAATGTTAATAGAATAAACAACGAATGACTAAATACCGAAGTTACTGTAAATTTAACTTCTGCATATGCGAAAGGATGCGGAGTAAATCAGTGTTCTCCCCAGGCCCTTTCAGAGTCGGGGTACCCTGATGCTATAATTCTTGACCCCGATGCTTTCATCATTAACCCTACACTTTAATTTTTACCCCAATGCTTTCCAGGCAGATATTTTACTTGATGCTGTATTTCCAGCTAGGTACACATGCTAAATAAACAATATAAAAACAGTTTAATCATAATGCTTCTGTATTTTATGTAAAATTATATATAACTATCATTAATATGTAACTACAACTGTTATAAATGACTAAAGTTATTACGTCAAAGCGTCACCTCGCGCCAAGCTAAACATTTACCCCTACTCTATTGAAAAATACTGGGGAGAACATTGAGTAAATGCACATGATGCAAAGTCTCTACAAAAACATGGCAAAATCAAGCAAGGGAACAATGCTTTTATTGTTGTTCTTCATCTTGAAGTCATCACGAAGCCTTCAACAATGAACTTTGCTCATACCTCATAGTAAGTTCTTGACAGCCCCTAGCACCGGTGTGAGGGGAATTCTTTGCTACATCGCTATGGATGCGGGACTGTCAACAAACATTAATAAAACTTGCAAAAGCACTAGTGTCTTAAGCTAGTGGACAATCACAACATATAGCTGGAAGAACTAAGGTTAAAGTTTCTGTTAAGGTCACTATTGGATTTGGGTTGAGCAAATGGCAGCTTTTGAAGCATTCGATTCTGTTTTTGATCTTCCCGTAATGCTATAAACAACAAATGCTGGTCAGAACAATGCCACTGTACAGTAATCTTATACACCAGAGTATATTTATCCCCCCGCTTAGCGAAAGCGGGGGGATTATGTAATGCAGTCCGTCCGTATGTACGTACGTACGTAAGTACGTGCGTTTGTAATGCTCCCCGATAGCTCTGGAACTATAAGAGATACAAATTTGAAACTCGACACCATACTAGAGTATGATCAGAAGTAGCGCACTGTGGATTCAGAATTTAGGTCAACGCCCTAGTGGCAAATTATGGGCGAAAACGAATTTTCGCGATATCCAATAATTGAAGAAATTTCCAAGGCCATTTGGGCTAGAAAGTTGAAACTCTGGAATCCACTCACATATTATGTAGCAACTTCACAGAGGGTGTCGGAACTTTGGTATGACCCCTCAGGGCATGGCCTCTAGGGGTCCAAAAAACGAAAAAAATCGATTTCCCTGGAACTCCTCTTACACCTTAAATCGCAGAAACCTTGTAATAAGGGTATAAGTAACACTATAAAAGTTGTCTGTGCCGAAGGTTTCGGAATTTGGAAATTTGCCCTCCGGGCGGAAAAATGAGCGAAAATGTATTTCGAGATATCCAGTAATAAGCGAAATCTTCTGAAGTATTCATGTTTGGAAGCTGAAACTTTGTATGAAAGTTCGATTATATGCATCACATTTACTGATGATAGCGGACTTTTGGTATGACCTCTGGGGGCATGCCCTTAAGGGACCAAAAAATGTTAAACAATTAGTACTCGTCAGAACGACTGGAACTCTATTTACAATTTCGATTTTGTGGTTTATATTTTCATGAGAAATTATTGGAATTGCTCTTTGAATACGTTCTAAGCTTTTGGAATTTAGACTCTGGTGCCAAATTTGGTAAATTTCCTGAAAATGTCAAAGACTAATAATTTTTGAAAATTCATTATGAAGTTTTATAACTGAGCAACTTTTTAATGTCATCAGCTAGTATGAACACTAGAATTTCAAAAATATGATTCTAATTTTGGTAAAGTTCCTGAAACTCTCAAAGACCCATTATTTTTTGGAATTCTACCTAGCAACCATTTCTTTTTCAATTATTTAGAGCTATAATGATTAATTTCAACTGCCAGGTTGCAAGAATCAATGATTCTAATTTTGGTAAATATCCTGAAACCCTCAAAGACCCATTATTTTTGGGAATTTTACCTAGCAACCATATCTTTTTTGATGCCTAATAGTTTCAATAATGATTTTCAATAGTCAGACTGCAAAAATCTTTGATTCTAATTTTGGTTAATTTCCTGAAACTCTTAAAGACCTACTGTTTTTTGGAATTCTACCTAGCAACCATATCTTTTTCAATTCCTTACAGTGGTGAAGATCATTTTCAATAATCAGAGTGCAAAAGACTAATTCTTATTTTGGAAAATTTTCTGAAACTCTCAAAGACCGATTTCTTTTTGGAATTTTACCTAGTAACCATATATTTTAAGCTGCCTTATAGTATCAGTGATCATTTTCCATAGTCAGATTGCAAATATTTTTGATTCTAAGTTTGGTAAATTTCCTGAAACTCTCAAAGACCCATTATTTTTTGGAATTCTACCTAGCAACAATATCTTTTTGGTGTTTTACAGTTACGATGATTAATTTAGTTTCAAAAACACTGGTCTTTTTTTACAAGGGGAGGGGGTCCAAACAGGGGTAGCGGGGGAATCGCAATCTTTGATTGGCTGTTTTTCATTAAAGTATGTACATGTGCCAAACGAAAAAAAACCCATAAAACAAGAATATTAATCTTGTAGCAATATTTGATCCTATGGATAAATAATAGTCTTGGTGATTTTCTTTTGACATTCAGAGTTCAAGGTCAAACATCCGTATGGTTGTTGGCTGCCAACGTAATGTCACCAGAAGGTTATTCCTGGCATATTCAATATCGATCCCGAGAAAATAGTATGAAATGAGAATATTTGTGTCCAAAACCTTGAAACTTCTAGTTTCATGACCTTGGGATGCAATGTCAAGGTCATTAAGCATATATCCAGAAATACAAAGCATGTTCATCTGAAAATAAACAAATACCCAACATCATTTCAATCTATTGAAGATGGACTGAAATAAAAGTCGAAATACAGATTTTAGCGGTTTTTTAACAAAAATTTCGTGACCTTGAGATGGAATATCAAGGTCATTCAGCATACACCAAAATATAAAAAGTATGTTCGTCTTGAAATAAACAGATACCCAACATCATTACAATCTACCGAAGATGGGCTGAAATACAGTCGAAATACAGATTTCGAGTGGTTTTTAACACAAATTTGACCTTGGAAATTTGAGTTTCGTGACACTGAGATGGAATATCAAGGTCATACAGCATATACCAAAATATAAAAAGCATGTTTCTCTTAAAATAAACAGATAACCAACATCATTACAATCTACCGAAGATGGGCTGAAATACAGTCGAAATACAGACTTCGAGCGGTTTTTAACACAAATTTGACCTTGGAAATTTGAGTTTCGTGACACTGAGATGGAATATCAAGGTCAAATAGCATATACCAAAATATAAAAAGCATGTCCCTTTTAAAATAAGCAGATACCGAACATTATTAAAATCTACCGAAGATGGGCTGAAATACAGTCGAAATACAGATTTTGAGCTGATTTTGACACAACCTTGACCTTGGAAATTTGAGTTTTGTGACCTTGAGATGGAATGTCAAGGTCATATAGCATACACCAAAATATAAAAAGCATGTTCCTCTTCAATTAAATAGATAACCAATATCATTACAATATACCGAGGATCGGCTGAAATACAAATCGAAATACAGATGTTTTTGACACAAATGTGCCCTTGGAAATTTGAGTTTTGTGACCTTGAGATTGAATATCAAGATCATATAGCATTTACCAAGATATAAAAAGCATGTTCCTTTTAAAATAAACAGATACCGAACATCATTACAATCATCCGAAGGTGGGCTGAAATACAAGTCGAAATACAGATTTCGAGCTGTTTTTGACATAAATTTGACCTTTGAAATTTGAGTTGTGTGACCTTGAGATGGAATATCAAGGTCATATAGCATATACCAAGATATAAAAGGCATGTTCCTCTTAAAATAAACATGTATCCAACATCATTACAATCTACCGAAGATGGCCTAAAATACAAGTCCAAATACAGATTTTGAGCGGTCCCCCCGTCCACGCCTGCTGCGTTATGATGTAGCTGTTGTCTACAACTGTATAAGTTGTTAATCTACATTTAACTATTCAGTCGATTTTGTAAATTAACTTTTTATTTGCTGTGGTTAATTTCACCAGCTTTTTCTCTGACACAAATTTGACCTTTGAAATTTGAGTTTCATGACCTTGAGATGGAATGTCAAGGTCATTTAGCATATGCTAAGCATTTTCACTTCAAAATGGAGCAATAAACTCAATATCAATACTATCTGCTGAAGAGGGACTTAAATACAAGTAAGAATGGTTATTTTGGGGTTTTCTGACAGAAATCTGAAAATCACTATCTCAGCAAATTCCAAAATTATTTATTTTTTAAAATCGGAATATCACCATTTTTATTTTTTGATATTTTAAAGATAATATACTAAACTGGAAGCTCAGTAAGTTTAATGAATTTCTATAGACGCAATTTTTTGTAATTAACACTTAAAAATGGCCATAATTGGCCATTTTTCCATTTTTCGGAAATTGTCGTTTTTAGTGATTTTTGTTGCCATGGTAACCAAATTTAGACCTAAGTCATTTCATTGCTTTTTGTTTCAAAGGTATCTAATCACAGATATAGTAATAAAACCCCAGTTAATTCGTATCTTCTTTAACGGCTTACTTAGATTTCACTCATTTTGGCCGTTTTGACAGCATTTTTGAAGCCGTATTTGGGCATGACCGGTTACCATAGCAACCACTGCTAAAACTTAAAAAACAAAACTTATTTTGTTGTCAGGATTACATATGATTTTTATATACAAAATTTCCTCAAAATCTGAGACCCCACCTTTCCAACCATATGGCAGATTCTTTGATTTTTACAGAGAATGGCTCTTAATATATATCAGTCGGTGAAAGAGACTATTTGGGCTCATGTTGTATTGTTGTATTGTATATAGCTTATCCGACTTTAAATAAAGATTACTTACTTACTTATTTCAATACTAAACTTAGTTTCCAGCTGGCAGCAATTTGAAGAAATTTTCGTCACCAAATTAACCCCACTTGTTTAGCATATTATAAGAACCACTACCATTTTTTAATCTCTAGAAGAAAATCTTTGTATGCAATTCCCATTGCAATAACTTTGACTTAGAGAAAGGCGCCAGTTTGATTTATATATTTAGATCCCCGTAGAAGACCTTTACTAAATGACAAAAAGTTACGATGGACGCAATTTGATTGCAACAATTCGCCCTGACCCTATAGGGGTTGATTTCTCAGAAAAACAATATCATAACTACAATACATCGAAATGAAGATTTAATCATGGATAGAAAAGCACTAAAGATGGTTATCGGGAAAACCTAAAACCTTGATTTGCCGTGAATGAGATTCGAGCTTAATTTTAAGAACTGAAACCTTAAAACAACAGTTTCGTGGAATGATCAATTAGGAACAATTAAACGTACAAAGATAAAGAGTATGGAATTTGAAAGAAAGCCTAGAATTTTATGGGTAGCTGGTTGAATGATTCAGTAAAAGCATAAAGCGAAATAAAAACAACATTGGTAAAAAACATACAGGTTTGGGTAAGGAAGTAGGAGTAAAGCTAATTCGAGATAGGACATAGATTTAAGTTTTTCTAAGCGTCCCCACAGTAAAGTTAATTCGAGATAGGACATAGATTTAAGTTTTTCTAAGCGTCCCCACAGTAAAGTTAATTCGAGATAGGACATAGATTTAAGTTTTTTTCTAAGCGTCCCCACATTCCCTTACAGTTCCACTCTTTTCTATGACATTCTTAATTCGCGAAACTTACAGATATGGCAAGAAAAATAGCTGATTTTTTGTTAACTCTAAGTAGCTTCATTTGATACCATTCAATATTTTTGTTTGTACTTCCAGTTTTTCACATACGTAGCATGCATGAGATTCTATGTTTCAACTACTTACATTTTAAAATTTTTCTTCCAATCTCAGTTTCCACGATAACACAAACTATTTTATTTTTAAAGACTCAGCACCAGTCAAGTACACTTACTACTTAAACATTGTTGTAATGAATTATCAAGTACAAGTTCTTTTAAAACTGGCGACAATATGTGCAGGGGCGACAATATGTGCCGTAACAACGTGTCTTTTTTAATTTTCTGTGTCTGCATTATCCCAATAAGGAAAACAGAAAACTTATAACAAAATTTCGAGTTAGTGACCATGAGTTGTTAATAGAAACTGGTAGATACCATAAGATACCCAGAGAGGAAAGACTATGTAAAACATGTAAAGTCTTGGACAATGAGGAACATTTCTTCTTTAATTGTGCAATTAATCAATCTTGTAGAAAGCAACTTTTAGAATATTATATGAGAACTCAGCTAAATTCGTTTCTTTTTTACAACAGTCATTAGGACTGAGGAGAGGAGACAAATAACTGTTTTATATTGTAAACATTATTTCTTTTTTGTTTTGTTATTATAAATGTGATGTACTACAACCCAAATGGGTTATAAGTATTTGAATAAAGTAATAAAGTAATTATTCAGCGTTATTTCATGTTTTCTTTCCAAATCATTATTTTGTGTTGTAGTTAAAGTATGTTTCAGAGTAGTTGATTGAATTAAAGTGCTTTGTAAGAAAAGGGATGGTTCAGATGCTTGAGCGCACGGCACGAAGGCATTTCGACCATTCCTTTTCTTAATAAGCTTTTTAATTCAATTAATTACTCTGAAACATACTTTAACTAACTTAAAGACCGTGCAATTTATTTGATATACAGAGTTATATATGTGAAAAAAAATGAATACTGACATCCCGCCATCAAAATAGGATCTTCTACTCATGTATATTCATCAGTTTTTAGGCTATATGCATCAAATAGTTAATAAATATATTTTTTGTTCTACATGCGGGAAAAGTTGTCTTTTATATTGATCTTGTGTCAAATATTTGTTTACTTTTATCATATAAATACCGATTACATTGTATTTTAAATATTACCAGATCTGTTTTCACTTTTAATATATTTTCTTACATCTATTCATCAAGTGCTAATTGAGCCTCGTGGTTATATCAAATTCAAATTCAAATTCAAAAGTTTATTGTCATTAAACTTATAAAGTTTGTGACATATCAAACAAACAAATACAATATACAAGCAAATATTTAAGAGTCCCCTGTCCTCAGTACTAGTGACTTTTTGATAAAGGATATCAATGTCGTTTGATCACCATGATATACAGAAAAGTAGCGTAGGTTAAATCCTTGGACCGGGAAAGTTTTCCTCCATAAACTTGTCGTAAACTTCATCTAATATTTAAGTGAAATATAACCGAAGGTCAAAGTTAAGCAAAAGACATATGAATGAATATGCATAAAAATTAATGAGGTACAAGTAGTTAATTCGAGGTAAATAGTTCGAGGTAAGTGAATAAATTTAGGAAAATTATCAGTTAAAGTGCTTCGAAATCGAGAAAAACAAAGGAAAGACAATACAAAAGAGAGATGGAATAGTCTAAGGCATTTACAAGAATTAAAGTGGCTTGAATAACAAAAGAAATGCTCATAACAAGTCTTTAAGACATTTTTATGTTTCATTTTCTTGTGAGTGTGCGTGTTTGTGCGAGAGCTTTAAATACTTTAATTTCTGAAACTCGATTTCAATAATTCCAGTGCGAGTTCATCCTGTTTAAAACGTTTCCACTTGATTCTTCATTTGCTTGTCGTTTGTTGGTAAATTGATCGTTCGATTGTGTGTCGGTCTGTTCGATTTTTTGTACATCTGTAAGCTTTTAAACCGAAGCCTTCTTGCCGACGTTCCTGTTTGTTGCTTTTT
This sequence comes from Modiolus philippinarum, assembly GCA_002080025.1. NCBI lineage: Eukaryota > Metazoa > Mollusca > Bivalvia > Mytilida > Modiolidae > Modiolus > Modiolus philippinarum. The sequence continues at coordinate 102,116 of MJUU01007862.1, forward strand.
CGGTGAACTGTTCTTGTTAAAGTTAATTCATGGCTCAATAATGGCAAATCTCATAGACATTTACTTCAATTGTTTGTCTTAATGGTCTAATTGTTTTAATGTATTTATAAATGTTGCATTCAGAAGGTTTCATATAAAGCGCACTGAATACTTATCGAGAACGATTTCGATCCGCGTTCGACTTGTTCGATACATATTACATATGAATTTCATGCAACGCAACGTTACAGATACGTTTTGAGTAAAACATAACTGATACGTATTTAATTAAATTAAATGCACACCAAAACGAATCAAACCGAACCAAGTAAGAACGCAGCATTATAAGGTAGCAAATCACTAGAACCTTTAAAATTAGCCCGCTTATAGCATTAAGTCAATATTTCAATTAACTCACTCCCAGAATTCCGTTGCCGGATCTACCTTCATGATGAGTGATTCGTTGGTTTGTTCTATTGCAAAATAGTTGGTTGCATTGATAGAAGTTCTGGTGGAAGAATTAAGAAAGGTTGCATTTTCAAAAGTAGTTCCAGAAGTAAAGTCTTTGCAGTGCACATTCCAGTCTTGTCCACACTTTGCCCAGGGCAGTTCAGTTGAAAATGACCAGAACAAATAGTAAATTGCCCATGCCATGATGACATTGTAGAATATATTGCAGAAAAAAATCATAAATGTTGTTGAAATACCTATACCTAAAAGTAAAAATAAAAGTCTCAACATTGTATAAAAACGTTAGATATGATTAGAAATATCAATAACACAGTACTTTACAATCCAAGGAATGGCAAAGGGGAAAATGGAGTACTTTGTTTACATCAAAACTGTATAATGTCGAGTTCTACAAGTTTAAGTGCATATCATCAAGAGAAATAATGTTGAATTCACAAGTTTGATGAAGAGTATGGATATTATATCTACTCAAGTTATATGTTTTGAAAATCAAATAAGCAAGCTTTTGGTGACTTAATATTTATTACATAAAAAGTGATCTGAGATGGCATTCTTTTGAAGATTCAAAAGTATATTTCAAAATATTCAAAATATTTTGTTCCGCACAACAGTATTTTTTATATTATTTATTACGTTGATGTTTTGATTCAGATTGAATTTATCAAACAATGATGATTAAAGACAATTAAACTCACAATTATCCAAAGGAAAATTAAACAAAATAATTACACATTCCAGGATTGACCTATAAAGTATAGAAAAGAGTCATACACCTATTTCTTAAATAACTAAAGCTTCAAAATCTCATTATGAATATAATATCATGCAAAAATCAATATAAAGCGGGAATCATAAGAGATGATGTGCGATAAGCCAAAGAACTGACGGATGGATTGACAAAGGTCCATGCTTGATAGTGTTCTTGTGTCCGATACGTCGAAAGCAACAGGCACATTACTTTAATTATGTGTATCATCGGTTTCTTGGAGTAAAACATTTCTAAATTACTATAATATCTTCAAGTTAAATTGTTTTCACATTGATTGTTATAATTGACACGAGAAAGAATCTGAAAATGCTGCTCAAGATTACGTTAAATTGCTGACTTTTGGCATCGAATTTCCTAATTGCAAATCATATCAGACATTTTGAAAGGCAATATAATTTAGAAAATAATAGTGATGAAATAATTTGGGTTTTAGTCAATTTTAAGGGGATATCCTTTCTATTGTGTCATACATATCGTCCTCCTTGGACCGATACCCATAATTGGACGCGTTTAACATACTCAATTGATCTGGCTCTCGGAATAAACGGAAATATCGTGATCACGGGTGACCTGAACGCTAACTTATTAATGATAATAATAATAAACTCGCAGAATTGATGAGACTTTTTAATTTAATAAATGTTATTGAAAAGCCAACTAGGGTGAGTGGTAACAGTTCAACTTTGTTTGATCCTATTATTTTAAGTGACTCTTTAAACAATATTTATTCAGATGTATTTGAATTACCTGGATGTATAAGTGAACATAATGCTGCTGTTGCAATTATTGAAAGTAAGAAGTCAACGTAGAAATCATTTACACGTGAAATTTGGCAATACGATCAAATTGATACGGATTTATTCAATCGAAAGTTAAATGAAATTAATTGGACAGATAAGTTTGAAAATTTCGGTGATGTTGACAACATGTGCGACGAATTTACTAAACTATTTCTTGAAATACTAGTATCAAGAGAGTGTATTCCTACAAAAACAATATTAGTTCGGGATAATGATAAGCCGTGGTTTAGCTATTCAATTAAAAAGGAAATTCGAATTAGGGATAAGCTTAGAAAAAAGTACTCAAATATCGTAGAGAAAGTGATAAAATTAAATACAAAAAACAAAGAAATAAGGTTAATAACATGAAAAAATATGCAAAAGAAAATTTCGAAAATAATTTAGACAATTTCTTGCTGAATAATTCTTCAAATCCTAAATCCTATTGGAAAATTATGAGCATGTTAATAAAATCTAACAAGGGAAATAACTGTATACCACCACTCCGCAATATAATACAAGATCAAAATCTTGATGACATTGTCTATGACGACTCGGATAAATGTGAATTATTAAACAACTATTTTAATTTGATCTCGAATTTAGATGAAGAAAATGTACATTTGTACCTCTTCCTGAATTTGAACTTGTAACGAACAACTTAATTTCCGACATTTGTGTTACAGAAAGTGAAATTATTGACGTAATTCAAATTTTAGACCCAAATAAAGCAACAGGACCTGATAAAATAAGTCATAAAATGCTGAAAATCTCTGCGGCTTTAGTAGCAAACCCCTTAAAATTATATTTAATTAATCTTTACAGCAAAACAAGTATCCCTCAACTTGGAAAGTGGCAAACGTTATAGCTATTTTCAAAAAAGGGGATTCTTCTCTCCCTTCAAACTATCGCCCTTTATCTCTAATAAGTTGTGTAGGTAAAATAATGGAAAGAGTCATATACAAGCATATATATAATCATCTTATTAGTAATAACTTGATATACGAATATCAATCGGGATTTTTACCGCAACACTCTACTGTACATCAGTTACTTGAACTTTACAATTCAATACTGAATTCTTTAGAGAAAAGGGAAATCAGTTGTTTCGTTTTCTGCGATTTCTCCAAAGCCTTTGACAAAGTTTGGCACAAAGGTCTATTACATAAATTAAACGCATATGGGATAAGGGGCAACATATTAAATTGGTTTCAAAACTATCTACATAAAAGAAAACAAAGAGTGATAAATCGAGAATCATCTTCAGATTTGAAAATTGTCCAAGCGGGTGTACCACAAGGTTCTGTGTTAGAACCTCTTTTATTTTTAATTTATATCAATGATATTGGTAACGAGCTCCAGTCATTAAGTAGATTATTTGCAGACGATACATCTTTAGGATATTCTAGTGCAAATATTAATGAAATTAAAACTGTTATAAACCTTGACTTAATAAGACTCAGTGATTGGTCACAGAAATGGCTTATGTCCTTCAATCCCGAAAAAAACAGAAATTATGATTTTTTTCCAATACTAATGTAGCAGATGATTTAAATTTTGTCTTCAACAATAAACAAATTCCAATAACTTCTAGCCATAAGCATCTCGGTATTACCTTCTCACATGATGCAAAGTGGAATGAGCACATTGACCTGATGATAAAAACATCTCAAAACATTTAGGCATGTTACGAAAACTGAGATTTAGTCTTAGTCGAAAGAATTTGGAAAAAATGTATCTTGTTTATATACGCCCACTTTTTGAGTATGCCTGTGAAATCTGGGATAATTGTGGTATATTGTATTCAAATAAGTTAGAAAAACTTCAACTCGAAGCTGGACGAATTATAACAGGTTGACCCATTTTTACCAATTCTGAAAAAATATACGTTGAAACTGGATGGGAAACTTTATCAGAGAGAAGACAACGAAGAAAACTGCAACTTTTTTACAATATTAAAAATGGCAATGCACCTATATATTTAAATAGCCTTGTTTCACCATGTATACAGAGTACAACAATCTATCCTTTACGAAACGGTGAAGATTTAATAATTCAGTTTTGTCGACTTTCTCTAACTTCATCGTCATTTGTGCCATCTACTGTTAGAGAATGGAATAAACTTGACACATCAGTACGTAATATTGATTCAATATCTAAGTTCAAAAAGTCAATTCGAAGAAAAATCGCAGGAATATGATTTAGTACCAAAATACTATTATTATGCCCCGAGAAAACTAAATATTACTTTGACACAAATTCGCTGTTCAGCATCATTCTTAAACTATGATCTTTTTAAAGTTAATATAGTATCAAGTCCTAAATGTACATGTGGAGCTCAAAGAGAAGATGCCTACCATTATTTCTTCGCTTGCAAAAAATATTCAAACATACGTGAAATTCTTTTTGATAATATAAGGGAAATTACAGCAGTTGTTGACTTGGACATACTAATGAAAGGCGACTCAGGTTTAAGTTATGAAATTAACTGTGAAATCTTCCGTCAAGTGTACATTTATATCAAAGACTCGAAAAGATTTGTATTATCTTGAGTAATTTTATTCAAAACCGACTTTGCATTCACATACACTTTTGTTTCTTTTGTTTTGTTTTTCGTGTGTATATACATTTAGTTTTATTATATCCATTATTGTTGCATGCTCCACATAATAATATATTGTAAAAATGTTTAATATATACAGGAGAAGACGACCTAAGTTGGTACAACTTGTGTCTTATCCTTTTTGTATCATTGATCAAATAAAATAGTCATAAACAATAAACAAGACATTTTGAAGCTTGTGTGTCTTGAACCCGTGTAAATTTGACTGAGACCTGTATGAATTTGAAAAGTAAATAATCTACGGCTTGTATTGAGCCTTAAACTATAATGTAAAATAAATCCATTGCAGCTTAATCCATTTCTTGAATTATATTTTTCATATGTTACGCTTATTTTGAACCTATGTAAATTTGACTGAGACCTATGTGCATTTGAAAAGTAAATGATCTACGGCTTTTCTTGAGCCTTAAATCATAATGAAAAATAAATCCATTGCAGCTTAATCTAGTTTTTGAATTTTATTTTCCATATGTTACTGTTAGGAATTTCTAAGATACATTGTACGTACCTTGGAGTATGGGACAAATATTCCATGCTTTCATCCCAGCAACTCCCATAAACTGTCCAACGGATACCTCTAAGTAAAACAGAGGCACTGCTCCAAATACTAGGCACACAAGGTATGGAATCAGGAAAGCCCCTATATATAATGTAATCATAAACTGAAATAGACTAGTGATATACGCCTTTACAGAAAAAAAAACAAATAAAAGGAAAAACCGAAAATAGAAACGGGGCTAAAAATATTAAAATATTAAAACTGCGACAGCTCAAGAGAGACGTTTTTGAATTTAGAAACTTTTCTAACCAAAATATTTTCGTATTCCAAAAGTCTCTATTGATCGGGATTAGAATGCCACTCCTCTACAGAATTTTCGCTAACCAGTAAGTTCTTGTGGGTTTGTGAGAAATATATAACATTATTTTTTGCTTTAAAACATGTAAATCAGCCAATACTATGTATAACTGCTTTCTGAACTGCTTTTGAACGACAAAGGCTTAAGTATGGCAACTGTAAGCGATGACGTACAAGGATTAGTTGGGATAAATCAAGTATTTGTGTCAAAGTTTAAAACACAAAATCACTTCCTTAGGATCATGCTTCGAACAAACAGGACAGAAACATGCCAGGCAAGCAGGTCAAATTAAAAGCAAAAAGCATTCAAGCTTAAAAAATTCGATTGGAAACACTACCCCCCCCCCAAACACACACACAAAATTTGTGTGAAGTGAAAAAGTTTGAATTGTATGATCGATTCAATAGAATGATAAATGTTTTTAGCAATATTTTAGCTTTCTCATGGAAAATATTGTTTAAAGTATTGGTAGATTCTCTGATAACAGATAGATGTGAGAACAAATGAAAAGATTGATTGATTGATTGATTGATTGATTGATTGATTGATTAACGTCAATTGAGCAGTATTTCAGCTAAATCAAGACGAGAAGTTAAAATCAATTCAAAAAATTATGAGTAAAAGAAGAGAGAAATAAAGGTGGAAGGTACAACCGGGGCAACGAGTTAAGATTGACACTGGAAAAGGGGAGAAATGGGTAGGTACAAGAAATTTAGCCTTCTATACTTCCTCGAAAGGCTACTTTCCTTAGAAAAATATACTGCATGGGGCGTGGCGTTTATCCACAGAGTTCGGCAACAATGATTTGCGGCCAATTTGTCCGCATGATGACCTGACTACCCCGGATAGACAGGGCATTGCCCTATTCATAAGCTGGGGACGTACCCGGCAGCTCTGTATCCTGAGCCCCTGAAAACCTATTCAGGTGCCGGGCAAATGAAAAGAAGTTATATGCATAATGTTTTAAAGAGAAAATAATTTCTTCAGGTTTAATCTGTTTGCACTTAACATTATCATATATTATCATATGAATTTTGAGGGTTTTATTAACTTATATCTTTACTTTTTATATTCATAGCTTTTAAAAATAAAATATATTAATGCATTGAAAGGAATAAAGTATCAAAAGCAATTTCACTGGAGTGGAAAAACAACCTTAATGTGCGTAAAATTTACCTAATTTTAAACCAAAACTTTTATCTGTACATGTCACATTTATTGCGTAGCCTTTCCACTATAAGCACCTGCAGCAATTGCACGTATTATTAAATGATTCGAAGGCAGTAGAGTACCGAAGGAACAAATACTGTGGTTATTTTAAATAGTCTAGAGATATGGCAAACGCGAGAATAAAGAACACAGCGACAATTCCATAAATAAAAATATGCATTCGGAACTACGGCTCTTAAATAGTGTGTTCTCCATTAAAACTGAAATTGACATCATGTACTTCGGTAGGGAAAGCATGTCCTGCTCCGCATAGCGTAGCCGTTACTCGTCTTTCTATCAGCTAGTAAATCCAGGGTGCAGTCAAAACCGGCAATGTAAATTCCGTGAATGTAGACGAAATATAAAGTTGAAAATATCTGTTTTTATTTTTGATACCGACACGTCATATATTTCAATGATGCAATGATAACGGCCCTAGAATTTCTGGAGAGATGAAAGTAACAAAGGCTAAACAAATTCCTGACTCATCGGCTTTTGAAACAATATTGTTGCTCCATTGAAAAAATCACTGTATAAACTACAGAAACTACAGAACTAAATCATCGTCAGTAACGAATCAGCTGTGAAATATAGTCTACAACCCATTAGATGGAGAGGTAGGTAAATTGCTGCTAAGGAATGGAAAGTTAACATTGGGAGATTTCAAACGTTCATGGTCGTAAAACAAAAGATCTAAGTACTAATTAGCTGAAGTAAGTCTATTAATAGTATCTTTAATTTTAAGTTCATTGGGATAGATCTGGTGTAAATGGGTAAAAGGTCTTTTAAATTGCAAAGAATTTAATCAAACTAGCCGGACTTTATATTTACAGCTTGTACGGTAGTACCAGTGAAGCGAATCAGCTGGTGATATTTGTGGATTTTTTACGCTGCTATTGCTACAGTTTTGTGGTGTAAATGACCAGTTCGGTGTCCGAGTTTTTAATTTGTCTCTTCTGGTATATTCATTCAAATATATTACCCTGCAGTTACCATGCTCGTTTTACCTTTCTTCCGTCGGATACTCGCTTCCTCATTGGTTTTCCGATTTATTTAGATACTTATTCTAAGATAGTACTTTTATTACAAATTTAAGATTTTATATGGATTGTGAAACAAAAAATTATAGAAATGGACATTTCTGCGCCACAATTATTTTTTCAGAGTTATTAAGCTTCTAAACTAATGTAATTATTTGAATGTGTCTTTGTACAGCTTAAAAGTAATTCATGGCTTAGTAAAAATACCAAATTTCTACCTCCCGTTATTCTAAACGTATGTGAAATAAATATAGATTACACCGCAAGATCCCGTTCATTACCATATTTTATCCACTAGAGATAGTTAAATTTTAAAATTTCAATTGCGAGGCTTGCCGAAAATTTTTTAATTTTCAAATTTAACTATCGAGAGTGGATAAAATATGGTAATAATCGGGATGGTGTAATCTTTTTCTCTAATGATCAATGATAAACACCGAGAATTGTTTTCCCGAGAAGATTTGGCGGGAAATAGCACGGCGCTTTATTCACCTTACCTTGAATAAAGAAAATTTATCTAACGGGTCAAAACCGGTTTAAACTTGACATATCATTAGAGAAGCTTAAACGTACGTGAAATAAGAGATAACCATACTAAATTTTAGGATCAGAGAGGTAAGGGAATAGTAGGTGAGAACCGAACCGCCAGTCAAAAGAACGAACAATCCATGGCCAACGGCAACATCGCAAACACTTAAAAAAGGACACCACATGAACACTGGATAAATCAAGATTTTACTGTTGCACAATAGAGTACCAAAAAAAAAACAAATGTTTGCTAAAGTACAATCTAAGACTTACCCTGAAAATTGTAAATAAGTCTGGTTATTTCTATTCTAATTCAAGTCCAAATAGATGTTAGAATCACAGAAAGTGTGGTATGCGTCTGCGCCATCGCGTTACAATTGGTTCCAACGGTAAATCACAGATTTTACCCCCTAAATATTTGGACGCCCTTCAATCAAAATGAAGGTTACAAACATAACTCCATTAGAATGAACATTTTTTTCCTAATCTGTAGTTACATACCTCCTCCATTTTTATAACAGAGATATGGAAATCTCCACATGTTCCCAAGTCCTACCGATGATCCAACTAGAGCAAGTAGAAAATCAAATCGTTTACTCCATGTTTCTCTCTGTTTTCCCCCTTCTTTATCCATGGCAGCTTTATCATCAGTAATCGTGTCCATAGTTTTCATAACCTCGAGGAAAGAGACATATATAAAGTTATCAAGGTTAATGGAAAGAGCAGTGGGTCATGAAGTAATAAATATTCGCATCTTAAATATTTAAGTTTTTAGATACCGTCATGCACACGTAATTCTAATTGATATTAATTTTCGGATGCAATCTGGCTTTGAGGTCTATTCAAGCCAATTATACTTTTTATAAGCGTGACGGGTCGTAAAGTATATTAAAATCTGATATTTTTTTCTTAATTCTCCAGTAGTTAAAGTTTCAATGTAATATTGGATTGAAGTTGATGGATCAATGGAAAACAGCGACTCCGAAACAAACAAAGAAACCACTTAGTTCCCTTAGGAGTTGAAAGCAAAATACCAAAGTACCTGTGAATTTAGATTCTGCATATGCCCATTTCCACAACTGATGTCGTATATGTTTTTGATGGAAATGGACAAACCATTGATAAATTCCTCAATATGAAAAAATAACGACATATTAAATATAGATATCAAATACTGTAAGTTTAGCTGTTTATTTTCCCAATACGTAGTCAGCAACTACATTGTACATTTCAGACCAGTCAAAGTTTCTGCCAACACTTAAAGGGAAAGACTATTTAACTTGAAGAGGGGAGCTACGTTTTTTTCCAAAAAAGATTGTGAAGCGGATTATATGTGAAAATTATTTTGGCTGCAAAAATGAAAAAAAAATACTGTGAAGAAGGCTTTGTGTCAAAAAATAATGCTAATTTTTAAGAAAAAAATTGTTGATAAACCAGATCCACCACCCCTTCAAGTTAAATGGTCGAGACCAAAGACATCTTTACCCCATTTAAAAGCGCACAAATGGCGGTACTCAAAGCGGACAACAGGCGGTGCTGAAAGCTTTCATTCTCATTACAATGAACAATTTTATTTAGTCCATCCAACCATTTTCATTTTTATAGACGTTATTAAATAGATAATCAAAAAACATATCCCGGGGCAACATATATATAGGCAAAAACCAAACATGTACTCGTTATTCTGAAATGGAAAAGTTGTAATATTTGATGGACACAGAGATTAGTTGCAATACTAGGTAAGTATTTAAAAAAAAATAAATTACAGGTAAAAAAAAACTCGCGCAGATGAAATAGATATTGTAAACTTTATTTGAAATCGTCATGAATACAACAGTTTCCAACAAATTAAAGTGTGTTTCAGAGTACTTAATTGAACTAAAGTCATCGTAAGAAAAAGGTGGTCAAGATGGTCATTTTAACCACCACTTTTCTTACGAAGCACTTTAATATACAATTATGGCACTTCCATGCGATCAAAATGGGGTTTAATGGAGCAATAAAGTAATATTGAACGAGGGTTTACCCCGAGTTCAATATTATCTTTTGATCGAAAAGAGAAGTGCCATAATCGTTTTATTGTATTTGATTCAATTGTCTTACGTCACTGATGACAAACAAAAGGGGCGTGGTATATATATATATATTGTGGATGTGAAAAGGGTGTGGCCTGTAAACGTCAATCAAAGTTGATACTGTGCAATATTATACAATTACTGTCTTTTGCTGAGGTAAATGTGATGAAAATAATGGTTTTTTTTACTTTTGTCAATAATTCACACATTTACAGAAACAAAAGATATTTATTTTTTTATTCTACATCTCAGAGAAAAAGTGATATTCATCTAAATTAACAGTAGCTTCGGTATTTTGTTATTCACTGAATTCATAAAGGCAGAGACTTATAGATACCTAGATAAGTATACAGATATCTATATTTTTCTGATAAAGAAAGAAAAACAAAAATAAAAAAGCCATTCTATCACATATCTTTTTAAACGATAAGAACAAAAAATAAATAAATAAATAGCAAAAAAAGATTATTTTCGTGCAAATAAAAGGCCGATTTGTAGAAACGAAAAAAGAGAATGAGTAGAGATTCTAAACAGCCGACATAACGAGTATGGGTGCTTTAAACTTGATAAATGCTTATATATCTATACGTTAGACTATAAAAATTCGCAGATTCTCATCAATTTTGAGAAAAAAATAGCTAAAATTCGAAATTGACATGAAAAATTTGTGACAGGAAGGGGTAAGAGGCTATGGCTTTTTGTTTTTATGGTTTTTTAGTAATCGTCAGACCAAAGCAACCCTTGATTACCAAAGATGATGTTGAAAGCCTATTGCTGATTTCTATTAAAAGTGCAAGCCAAAAAATATTTATACGCGGTATATTGCAGCGTATTTCCATTATTCTGGAAGATGTCTATGACGGTGTGCAAGATCAGTGGAATGACATTCATTAACTGCGTTCACTTGATGATGAAAAGTTAGAATAATTTTGAAATAGAAAAGCAACCAAATTACAAAAAATAATTTAGGTCTAAGTAAGGTGGAACAATATTACAACGTTTACTTTTTGTTTTTGTAGACATATGAAAGACATATACAAAAAGATTTGGCAATATTATTATTCCACTAGAACGAAGTTAATTGTACACTGATATCGCCTTATCCATCCATCTGTTTATGTGTCCCTTGATATTTTTTGTATAGATCTTATCCCGGAAACCCCATCATATATAGTATATGGGATAAGACTTATAAGTCGGAACAATTTGTGTATAATCCCTTTTGCATTTTGTGGGCAAAAATATGTTGTGAATCGGAAGCCCTTCAACCTCCGTTACAAATACTATCAAGACTTCAAGCCCCTTTGGTCTGAGAGCGTACCGTAGCGTAGCGCTCTAACTCGATAGCATAAATGCGAGATTTGTACATAAAATGAGCCCAATTTTATAAAGAAGTTATAAACGATTGAAGTTAAGCAATTTCCTTTTTTAACTGCATCAGACCCTCCCCTTTTTTATTATCTAACATTAGTTTGACAAATAGTTGTCTAAAAAACTTCCACACACTGTGTAAAGGTCAAAATTACACAAACTTTTATCTTAAATTTTCAATTTTTTTTATCTTGCATTTTCAATTTAATAGCTTGAATTTTCAACTTTTTATTCTTGAATTTTCAACTTTTTATTCTTGAATTTTCAACTTATTATATCAAAACTTACAGTTTTTATCTTGTTTTTTTCAAGTTTTCATCTTGAATTTTCATGATTTTTTTATTATGAAATTTCAGGGTTTTTTCCTTGAATTTTCAACTTATTATCTTGAATTTTCAAGTTCTTATTTTGATTTTCTTATATTTTATCTTGAATTTGCAGCTTATTATCTTGAATTTTAGAGTTTTTATCTTGAATTTAATGTTTGAAAAAAATCTGAGTGGCCGATATGGGCTTCTGTACATATCTAATTATATTAAAAACATCTTTTCATAAAGGATTTAGTCCCAGAATTCAGTTTCCAAAAATCTAATTTCGCAAAATATTTTTCCATTGGGGTTCTTCTCAATTCTGCACGAGTAGCGATATTTGTTGAGTTTCTTTTAATTCCAAGCGAAGAACTGCAAAAATTAAAATGAATACATCGGCAAACGAATGCCAAAGAAAGAACGAGAAAATGGTTAATTCTAAAATCATAAATCCCAAATCACGGCAATTCACTGCCAACACGAATTGAAACAGTATGACAAGGACAAAACAAATAAACAAAAATTAACCATAACGCCACAAAACTAAAGCTCTAGTAGTGTGAATCCCTGAATTCTTTCTAAAGGAGTCAAGGTTTAATGAAAAGAAAACTGATTGCCACAATTGGAATTGTTTTTCTTGCTTCTTTGTTTGCTTTGTGATATTTCAAAAAAAATATCCATATATAAAAAAATCAATTATTGTCAAGGAAAAATTTGGATTAAAATCCGTTTTGGAAGCATGAGCGCAGTTTGGTATTGGTGTAAATTGCTTTATAAACAATACCTTAGTTTCTTTTGGATATATGAAAGTGTTGATAGAAGCATACTTTTATTATCCCTCTGAAACCTAACGTAATGCATCCAATCCCTTTTATTACATTTTAAACGAAAAATGAAAAAAAAAAACAAATTTATTAAAAAGGAATACCGGTATATTATTACAACATCCCCCCCCCCCCCCGTCATGTGTTCATGTGGTCCAATGTGATTCATGGGAAGTACAACTTGACATTGGTATACCATGTGATCAAATATCCCTTCCAGAAAGACGCTTGTCGTGGTTTTGTCCCGGAGTCACCTATAGATGCGTTTTGATGATATTGACAATGCACATTTATGCCCCCGAGGGCAAATATATATATATACAACAAACAGAGAAGACGAAATACAATAAACTTATGCAGTCCGGCAGTCCACTTTCCTCAGTATTAATGACTTTTTAAAAAACGGAGCAACATACTGCATATATTGAAAAGACGAAGTTGAAGATTTTTTCTTAAGTTTGTTTAATTCTTTGAAAATTCTATAGATCATACGGTGTAATTAAACACGCAGATATACCGGTATCATGAACCTCCGAGTCTTTGCCAAAAAATTCAAGTATTGTGTCTAAATTTCTCTCGCCTTTCATGCTCGGAAAATTTTACCGCCCCGCGACTTGTATATTTGGCAAATACCACTCCATATCATGATTTATCTGTTCAATATCTTTGAAATGTAATAATTGAATACTAGACTAAATGTCACTAGAAATAACTGTGTTGTGATAAATGATATTAGTTCTGAAACTGAAACCAAGCAGACAACACTACAACTCCTTGATACAAGTAGCCACCATCTCCCAGAATCCTCTGTTTCTCCTAGTCATTCAGTTACTTGTAGTGATACCACGTGTAGTAATACAATGAATGATCGCACTGAAAGTCAGGGGTTAAATATATTATCGTTAAACTGTTGCGGTATTAAAAATAGGTTGAATTCTCCCGAATTTAAGGAGCTTCTATGTTCAAATGATATAATTTGTCTTGTTGAAACGAAGACCGCTGATACCGATGAAATCTCATTAGGGACAGACCATTTAACTTGAAAAGGGGGGGGGGCTATGGTTTTTTTCTAAAAAAATATTTTGGATCTGATTTCATGTGAAAAAAATATTTTGGCTGCCAAAATGATGAAAAAAAATTTTCTGAATGAGGCTTTCTGCCCAAAAAAATAATGTTAATTTTGAAAAAAAAATATTTTGTTGATACGCGTCCAAAAAATAAATAATTTGTCTCGCGCGAAGCGCGAAAAAAATTTTCTGTCCAGAAAAAAAACCATAACCCCCCCTTCAGGTTAAATGGTCGGTCCCTTACCTGGTTATATTTTCAAAATGAAAAACAGACGAACATTTTCTAAAAGAGCGTCTGGTGGTATTGCCTTAGACTGTAAGGAGAACTTTGAAGGTCTAATAGAAATTGTTGAATCTGACTGTCAGTTTGTGCTATGGTGTAAATTGTCATTTAAGCTTACCAATTTTCAGACTCTGATTTACTTTTAGGGATTGTATATATACATCCCGAGTATACCCGTTATTCATGTCCTGGTGCATTTAGTCAGCTAGAAAATGACTATCCCTTTCTCAATCCTACAAATACATATCTCTTATTGGCGATTTTAACTGATAATGAAATAATTGTTCTAGACGACAATACAATGTTCGAGCACTTTGACGACCTCGTTGAAAATGGGTGTAGTATATTGCATGAACTGAACTTGTCAATCGGTAGAAATAATATGGATAAAGGTAAAAATCCCTATGGCAATCTTTTACTTAACTTTTGTAGGGGATATGATTGGTAGATTAGGTGAAAATATAGAGGGAAAACTAACATGTAGAAATGTAAGTGTAGTTGATTATTGTATATGTATTTCACACTTTTTAAAATGTATTGTAAATATGAATGTTTTAGAAATTTTAAAGCTATTCTCCGACGTTCATGCACCGATTTGTATAAACTTCGCCCTGCCTCTGGGAAGCATTGACGACAATCAAGATTTAAAAGTTTGTGACAATCGCGACGATATTCTAAGAACAAAATAAAAAAAAGAATCCACTAAAAAGAAACGAATTTATAGACAGTATAAATATCGACAAATTTAATAATCTTTCCGATCGACTTGGTCACATACCAGTTGAAAATACTAACCAAGATTTTATCGACGCCTGTGTATCAGACTTAGGAAATTTATTTATCTCGGCTGCTCAAAAAACTTTAGGAACTCATACCCCCGTAAGAAAACAAAATCTACAGTAAAAGTAGATATACCATGGTTTAATTTAGAATGTAAATTTGCAAGGCAGAATTATCGAAATTAAAGCGCAAACGAAAGTTAAATTCTAACAGAACTACTATTGATGAAGTGAAAATAGCCGAAAAACATTACAAGAGAACTGTGGATAAAAATATTAGAAAATACCGTAAAGAACTTTCAACTCGAATGAAAGATCTACGGAGCAATGATCCGAAAGAATATTGGAAACTTTTGAATTCTGGTCGAAGAAATAATCAGCCTGATATAGACTTTGATAAACTTTTTAACTTTTTCAAAGACCTTAATACTCTAGATAATACAAATGATACTTGGGAAATTCCGCTAAATATTGACCCAAACGTTATTGCAGAAAATAACGACCATTTAAACACACCTATCACGAAAGACGAAATTACAAAAAATATAAAGAAATTAAAGAACAATAAAGCGTCCGGTGATGATAGAATTATTGATGAATATATAAAATCCACTAGTAATCAATTCATAGATCTATACGAAAAACTGTTCTATTTAATTTTTGACACTGGTATAATTCCAGAAGTTTGGTTATTGGGTACAATAAAACCTTTATACAAAAACAAGGGAGATAAACATAATCCTAAAAACTTTCGTCCTATTAAGCTGTTTACATCAATTTTGAACGAAAGGTTAAACTCTTACTCCGAAAGATTTGCATTATTAACCGAAAGTCAGTGTGGATTTCGAGCTGTTATTCCACTCTCGACTGTGTATTTTCTATTTTTTCCTTTTTTGAAATTCTAAAAAAGAAAAAAAAAAGACAAATGTATTATGCCTTCATAGATTTCGAGAAGGCTTTTGATACTGTTTGGAGAGTAGCTTTGTGGAACAAATTATTATTAAGTAAAATAAATGGTAAAATGTACACTATTATTATTAATATGTATAATAGGATTAAGTCGTGTATCATGTATAATAATAACAAATCCGAATATTTTCCATGTGAAGTAGGTGTAAAGGCAAGGAAAAATTTATCTCCGTTTTTATTTGCGGTATTCTTATATGATCTTGAAAGCTTTATGGAGGACAAATATATTTCAGGATTAGAGAGTATATCATCGGAACTGGAGAATAAATTTGACATGTATTTAAAACTTTTTGTTCTACTCTATGCTGACGACACTGTCTTGATGTCTGAAACTGCAAGTGGTCTGCAAAATCTATTGAATGAGTTTTCTGAATATAGTAAAATTTGGAAGTTAAAAGTTAACGTAGAAAAAACAAAAGTTCTGACCTTTTCAACAAAGAGAAGGCCCGACAACGCAGAATTCTTCTTTAATGGAATAAAAATCGAACCTGTAACTGAATTTAATTACTTAGGTGTTATGTTTTCCAAAAATGGAAACTGTAAATCAGCAAAACTGAAAAATACTGAAAAGGCTACGAAAGCTATGTATGAAGTTATTCGGAGGGGAAAATACAAAATCTGTCGATTAAATGTTTGTTAGATTTATTTGATAAAATTGTTAAACCCATGCTTCTTTACGGATGTGAAGTTTGGGGTTTCGGTGACAATTTTTGTATAGAAAAAATACATCTTAAATTCTGCAAACTTATTCTTCACTTGAAACAAAGCATCCCTAATTTTATGATTTACGGTGAACTTGGTCGTGTTCCTCTTATAACAGATATCAAAGCTAGAGTTATTTCTTATTGGTGTAAACTAGTAACAGGGAAATCCAAAAAGCTTTCATCAATATCTTATAAATTATTATATTCCTTATTTACTAATGGCAATATCTGTTTTCCATGGATAAAATGTGTCAGTGGTATTTTAAATGATTGTGGCATGTCAAACATTTGGACGTTTCAAAATGAAAACCTCAATACTAAGTGGATAGTTTCAAGTGTAAAATTATGTCTTAAAGACCAATTCCTACAGGAACTTCACCAAAAGCCTTAAATTATAGACTTTTTAAGGAAAAATTCGAGTTCGAAACCTATTTTAATATTTTGGACACCAGAGATATGTTTACTTTTTGCAAGTTTAGAACAACTAATACAAGGTTACCCATGGAAACCGGAAGGTGGAATAACATTCCTAGGGAGAATTATGCAATTCATATGAAATAGGAGATGAATTTCACGTTATCCTACAATGTGAATTCTTAAAAGACTTTAGAAAATTATATATTGATAAAAATTAAAGAACAAGAGTAAATGTATTAAAATTTAAAGAAATCATGTCTTGTCTTGTAATATAGTTTCAAAATTAAGAAAACTTTGTATGTTTATCAGGAAAATAAATAGCTCTCTGCTAACTCCTGGGTAACAAATAGACCTTATTGGCTTTTTCATTGGTTGGACAAACACTGTTATTAGTTCCTATTCATGTACCATTTATTCGTCACCTATATCACGTGCTCTGTTTTAAAATGTAATGTTTTTTGTTATACATACTATTATTCATTTATATTTAATTATATTTATCCTAATCTCTGTGCTATGTAATTACAATGGTTTATGAGAATAAAGATATATAATAAAGATATTAAAAATTATATAAGTCCGCGGACCGTTATACTTACTTGATGCCTTTTATCTGGTTGGTTTTAATTCCGGACCGCTGTATTCTTCCCTAGCTGTGGATTATTGGGTATTGTGTTACTTTTCTCTTAAGTGAACCTGTTGGTATTTATATCAATAAAGAAGAAATTTGGTTGAATTGTAGTACAGGTTTAAGTTACGTATTCCAAGCATTTTATTAACTGCAAGGAAACATAAAATAAACAATTTTTAAGCTTATGCTTTTGTTTCTTTTGCAATTAACAAATTGTAACATCTCTTCACATGATATCATATTTAATATATAGTATCTGGATATGTAGACGCAATAAAATGAAAAGAATGCAAACGAAATGCATGCGTTAAGGTTACATGATATGTGTGTCGTTCAAGTTTATTTTCCAATGCATTGTCTGTTTTGTAGGACCAAGATGAGTTATTTCTATGTTCGGCATCAGCGCGGGCATTGAAAATGTGTAGTTAGAGAAACAAGGGATATTTTCGTTTTTGCGATTAAAAAGGTAGTTTTATCGTCGATTAAGAAAACCAAGACCACAAATATAAAGTACGATAAAAAAAAACGTTTTAAAAGGACCGAGTCATAATTTGAAATGGGGAAAAATGAGGATTGACGAAAAAATATTTTCACTAGAATCAACTGAATTCTCAAAATTGACTTTAATGAAAATGTTACACATCAAAATGTGTTGTTTTAAAATATTCTCTTCTTGTTTTTAATATTTTTTTGTTTATTAGCCTCATACCCTCCTAGATTTCAAAAATAAAGTTAGCGCCAAACAGAGAATTAGACTGATTTGGCCTGAATAGATTTAAATGTTAGTGCTTAATGTTACAGAAGATGTAGATTTGTGTCTCAATCTCGTCATCATATTTCTCTTAATTTAAATGAAATCTTTTATGACACTCATAACACCTGCCTTTTAAACTTAAACAACATATTTCTGCATTTTTATTCAGTTATACTGAATGTACTGTACGGTTAATGAGTATGAGTGTATGATTCGAGTATATATGTAGACCAAAGATAAAATCGGGCGTAGATTAATGAGACAGATTTGGCTTGAGCAATATGAAACTGGCAATTATTATAGCCAGTTCAGAAAAAGGTTCACAACAATGAGTGAGAAGCAAATATGACTGTTTAGCAATAACAATTCAAGTTTTTAGAAAGTTTCGCATCAACCTAAGCCCCAGTCACTCTGCTACGTCGCTTAAAATGACTATATACATGACAATCAAATAATACTCTTAATTGCAAAATTACACCCCTTGTGGTCAAAGCAATAAAAAACAATACAAAACATATATACAACATACAATGAACAATTATAAAAATAACGAAATCAAAAGGACTTTCTGACCGGTGTGGACCCTTTATCAATTCAACGGATTGTTTCGGAAAGGCAGACACTACGGTAAAAGGGTTGAATTTGGATTTAGAATGAATGAGATTCATTTTTGAAAATGGGTAAATGTTTTTTTTTTTTTTTTTGGTCTTTTTTAATTTTGGAAGTTTTGATATATAAGTTCAAAACAAATGTCCTATTCCGTTCATTTACTTTACAACTTGCAAGAAAATGGTGTTCATCTTCAATAATTTTACATGTTTTATAAAGTCACTGTTGATGGGGAATATTTTTAGAACGACCAGTTTCTCGATCTGTATATTATGGTCGGTTAAACGAATTTTTGTCAATATTTGTCTACTTTCAGAACACGGCAATTTATAAAAATATTTTTCTAGACCTATATCTAATTAAATGTTACCAAATACAATGTAAAAATAATTTTGATTCATCAGTACATATATAAAGTTTTTCTCTAAGTTTATTTTCATATTGTTTTGTAACAGTTTGGTGGCAGCGGTGGGATAAGAAATAATTAATGGAGACTAAATTTTATCATTGTTTTTCATTGGGCTCGCCGTTTATTTCGTAAATATTCAACCCGAGGTTTAAAGAACGACATAAATGACAAACACAGTATAAAACTATGAGAAACTGAAGTCCCGATGAATTTATTTCGATTCTGATAGGAATGTTACGATACATTTTCTATAATAATGAGGCTTTTGGATACCTATAATCGTCGCCAAATTCGCTGCATGTTCAAATGATTCAATAACTAAATACCGAAGTTACTGTGAATTTACTTTCTGCATATGCGCATTTCGACAACTTTTGTCTCTTCAGTGCAGATAAAATCTAAACGTTTGGAAGACCAGAAACCTCAAAGATATTAAAAAACTGAAAGAGAACAAATAACCAATGTGTGCATTACCCCACAGACAAAAATGTAATTATTATATCAGAATATCCAGAAGTTGTGTTTTCGATATAACTTTTTACACCTCACGTGGTCTCAAAGAATTTTAAGCACGTCATGTTAATGTTAGAAAACATAATGCTTTAATCAGCCACGTGTGTATCATCGTCTGAACGATACTACCGTGTCTGTAACAGCCATACTAAAATCAGACAACTTTTGAGGACAGAAAACGTACGAAATACAAAAAAATAGCGAAGTTGCATAAAAAACAGTAAATTTCATTATAAAACGTGAAAGATGTGTATTGCAGTACTGCAGGGGTGCAAGCCCCACGTTTTGCTTGAATCTGCACATTGATCTACAGCAGCAGTTGTTATAGTGATTCTACGTATAAACTGTGTGTTCTACCTACGTGTTTTTTTTTCTTAATATTTGCAACAGGCTGAAAGCAAAATGGGCAATGAACAGATCTGTGTTGAAGCTGCTGTTGGGTCGGACATTTCTATTTTTAATTGACGATGACTGACCAATTATTCAATGAAAAACACACAAGTTGGAGTCCTGCAATAAAATATGGACCCTGGTCTTGTGAGACCAAGGATATTTTATTTTATCTGGTTTCCACAGAAATATGTATATAATTTCCGAATTTGACATTTAGTCGGACATAAATGATCTTTGATTGGAGCAATTTTCTAACTTTTAAACAATAAAAGTTATCCATTTTTATTGTCAATAAAAGTTATCCAATTTTATTGTAAGGTAATAGCTCAGAGAAGCTTTTATTATTTCCGAAGTGATTTCTAAGGAAACCATAAGATCGGGATTAGGACACTAGTGTCGAACTGAAACTAGTGCGAAAAATTGAAATAAAATATGACCTCTTCAACTTTGATAGTTATAGAAAAATTAGCTTTAAAACAGTTAAACTAACTTCGGCACAGAGTGTCAGAGATTCTGGTCATATCTTTCTTGTTAAGAAAAAGATGTACATAAAACAGATAAATATTCCGAAATATGTCCGACTTAGTATGTTTACCCTAATACAGATGTTCCAAATGTATGTCCCGGGTTTCAGTGGACTTAACTTATAATTACTTATACATACTTATTACTTATAATTAACATATAATTATAAACTATTGAGTGTTTCACCTCCAAACTAGAGGATGAGATCAAACCGTGCAAGGCTTATTTCTTATGAGAGATATATTTGTATCTGTAAGACATATATGATACCCGGGCCACAAAGACCACAAAATAGACACTGAAGCACAATTAACATGAGGAAAGCCAATGTGACAAGAAGTTCCAACAATTTGTAAAATACACAAAAATCAATACGCAAGCGCATCATATTCTTTTCCTGATGTCCAGGCGACTTGCCTAATTAGGCTGTGAAACATTCAATATAGTACTTTATATGTATGTAACTTTAACTTTGATCTTTTCATTCATTTTTCAGGGTAAATTAATGAAAATTTAAACATAAATTTGGAAAACCAATAATATCCGAATTTCAGAATCATAGCTTTCGAAACACTGAAGATATTGCACTTTCAAATTTTGATTTTTTTTCATTAGATTATTTAGGTAAACTTTGTATAACAAAATAAACAAGGGATATTTTTCGTTTTTGCGATTAAAAAGGTAGTTTTATCGTCGATTAAGAAGACCACAAATATAAATTACGATAAAAAAAAACGTTTTAAAGGGACCGAGTCATAATTTGAAATGGGAAAAATTGCACTGACGAAAAAAAATCATTAGTAGATTCAATCGATTTCTTAAAACTGATTTTCAATTAAAATGTCTCACATCAAAATGTGTTGTTTTAAAATATTTTCTTCTTGTTTTTTAATATTTTTTTGTTTGTTTGTCTCATACCCTCTTAGATTTCAAAAATAAAGTCGACGCCAAACAGATAATTAAATTGGTTTGGTCTGAATATATTTAAATGTATGTGAAGATATATTTTTGTGTCTCCATCTGGTCATCAGATTTCTCTTAATTGAATGGCACTCATGACACCATTATTTTAAACTTAAACATGAAAACCTTGAACATATTTCTGCATTTTTATCCAGTTATAGTGAATGTACTTAACGGTTAATAAGTATGTGTCTTTTATAACGATAAAGTCGGGCCTAGTACGGTAAAATGGTTGAATTTGAATACATATGAGATTCATTTTTTTAAATTGTGTTAAATTTTTGAAATTTTGGAAGTTTTTATATATAATTTCAAAACAAATGTCATATTCTGTTCATTTTCTTTACAATATTTAAAAAAGGGTATTCGTCCTCAATGATATAGTCTCTGTAGACGGGTAACATTTTCCATAACGACCAGTTTCTCGATTTGTAGATTATGGTTACTATTAATATTTGTTAATATTTGTCTACTTTTAGAACATGGCAATTCAGATAAATATTTTTCTATACCTATATACTAAATAAAAATAATTTTGATTCATCAGATAAATATTTTTCTATACCTATATTCTAAATATAAGTAATTTTGATTTAATTCATCAGTGAAAATATAAGGTGTTACTTTCAGTTTAATTTCATATTGTTCTGTAACAGTTTGGTGGCTGCAGTGGGATAAAAAATAATTGATGGAGTTTCAGTTGGCTGAACTGATAATTACTATTTGTAAAATGTTGAGTGTTTCATTTCTAAACTAGAGAATGACGCCAAACCGTGAAAGGTTTATTTCTTAGTAAAGATATTGGTCCGAGGCCTGGAAACACTTTCCGTGCACCCCCCCCCACCCAAAAAAAACACACACACTTCCGAACCAGACCGATTTTTTTCAGTCCTTCTATGTCCCCTCATTAAAATAAAACATGTTAACAGGAACATAACCTGCACGCATAGACAGGATAGGGCCACTTTTATAGTACACCATGAAAAATGTGATATTTTACCCCTCGCTGGTGCGCCCGGGGTAAAATATTCGCCATAAAGTGCCAGTCTGTGGTAAAAATAATATAAATATATGGCTACTGTAAATTATTCTTTAAGCAATTACAAAGTATGCTTTTATCCTTTCGTAAAGTATTTTAAACATTTTAGACTAACTACAGTCTCATAAATTACAAACAAATTACCCCTTACCACACACATTCAACACAATTTATTTCATTTTATTCAGCTTGAAAAGCTAAATCACTGTATAAAGGTCCAATGACATATCATTTTCAAACACCAAAATACACGGAGACTGACATATATCACAAATTAGAACATGCGCATGGTTTATGGACAGTTATTCAATAATTAAAATTGAATTACGTAAATTCTGAAATGCTGGAAATTCCCATTTTTCACGAAAATCGCCCAAAATATTTTATTTTACCCATATTTTGGTGTTAAAATTGCATATACGATTTATTAAAAGCATCTTTTGCAAAGAGAGTAAAATATAAGTATGCTATGCTCATATATATTTGAAGACATACATATTTGGGGGACTTTTAAAGTTTAATTTTGTTGGGGTAGGGGAAAGATTTTCGGTATTTAGAGTCACATTGAACACTCCTTGTTTTTCTGATCAGTGTATTAAGATAACTTATGCATCGGTTAAAGCAATAAATTGGCATATCTGCAGATAAATCCTTCATATTTGATACATATAACGATTTAAGATTTAATTTTGGACAAGTCTGAAATGCTAAAGATTCTCATTTTTCATCAATTTTGGACAAAATATTGAGTTTAGGCAGACAAGTTGGTTTTAAAATACCAAATCACGATAGAATCCATGCAACCTTGTTATATGTAACGCAGATTTTGCGTGTGGTGGTTATTTTTATCCCAACATAGACAAAAATTCGATAATTTTGGGGAAAATTTGTTGGGGTAGGGGTAAGATTTTGGTATTTAGAGTCACATTAAACACTTCTTGTCTTTCTAAACAATGTCTAAGACAACAAGTGTATCTCTTAGAACAATTAATTGGCATATCTGCAGATATGTTCTATAGATTTGATATGTATTGCGATTTGACAGTGAACTATGGACAAATCTGTAACGTTATTTTTTTCATCAATTTTTGGAAAAATATTGAGTTTTAGTTAAAGTACCAAATCATGATGTAATTTATGCAACATTGTAATATACAACACGCGTTTTCCGTGTTCTGGTTATTTTTATGCAAACATGGGCCAAACAGTGACAATTTCAGGGAAAATTTGTTGGGGTGGGGTTAAGATTTTCGGTATTTAGAGTCACATTAAACACTACTTGTTTTTCTTAACAATGTTTTAAGACAACTAATGTATCGCTTAGAACAATTAATCGGCGTATCTGCAGAAACATTCTA
Organism: Modiolus philippinarum; assembly: GCA_002080025.1. Taxonomy (NCBI): domain Eukaryota; kingdom Metazoa; phylum Mollusca; class Bivalvia; order Mytilida; family Modiolidae; genus Modiolus; species Modiolus philippinarum. Next base: position 126,362 of record MJUU01007862.1, read on the forward strand.
TAGATTTGACATATATTGCGATTTAACAGTGAACTATGGACAAATCTGAAATGTTGAAAATTACCGTTTTTCATGAATTTTGGAAGAAATATTGAGTCTTAGTCCACCAATGGCTGTTAAAATACCAAATCATCATGTAATTCATGCAAGAATGTCAAGAATAACAAACATTTTACGTGTTCTGGTTATTTTTTAATGCGAACATGGACAAAAAATAGACAATTTTAGGAAAAATTTGTTTGGGTAGGGGTAAGATTCTCGGTATTCAGAGTCACATTAAACACTCATTGTTTTTCTAAACAATTTTTTAAGACAAATAATCTATCGCTTGGTTCAATTAATTGGCATATCTTCAGATATATCCTCCAGATTTAACGATTTAACAGTGAACTTTGGACAATTCTAAAATGTTAAAAAAATATTCCCATTTTTCATCAATTTCGGGCAAAATATTGAATTCAAGTCCACAAATGGCTGTTAAAATACCAAATCATAATGTTATTCATACAACTAACAAGACAGATTATTCGTGTTTTTGGTTTTTTTTATTCGAAACTAAACCAAACCAAATGGGATAGGGGTAACTTTTATTGATGTTTGATGTTTATATTACCTAAAAGCAGCCATTATTTGTAATGGTTGCGAAGCAAATATAATAAGCTTTCATTTGATCTCTCTTTTAAATTATATTTGTTTACTAAAAATGATATAATGCGAAAGAAAGACAAAACTTATTCAAAAACGAAATTATTCAAAGGTCCATGTATTTGGTCTTTTTGAAAATGAAATTTTGGTCATTTAAAATATGTTAACATCGTCTTAACCTGTTTTATATTGAAGAAAAAAGATTGAAAAGTTAAAAACAGTTTTCAGAATCGGGAATTGAGATGCACTTCGGGTTCTCTAGACCATCAAACTTACGCAACTTCAATGAAAATATCAGTTTTTTGTCAATATTTTATTGGGGTAGGGGTGCGTTTAATTGCGCTTTGGAACGTTTGTTAAAACTCGGGTTCTTTGTAAAGCTAATATATGGATGGAGTATATATTTCTCAATTAATCCGTCACTCTAGAGCATGTAGTCACTATCAAGATTTTTTTGAAACGACGGACTTTTGTTGTCACTTTTATATAATAAGCAATCATTTGATACCTCGTTTTTATAACTGGAAGGCATTTGGTCAACATTTTTAAGCAAGTGAAAGAAAAACTTGAATGAAAAATGAAATTTTCTAAAAATCTACTTAAGTGATCTTCTGCATGTCAGCTTTAGTAAATAAGCACTAGAATTCCCATTAAACATTATCTTTTTTATCATTTAGAGCCTGAATATTTCAAAATTTTCTCTTAATTTTTATGGGAAGGGGTGCTAATTTTGACATTTCTGAACCTATAATATGTCTGAAACTAAAATGTGTGTGCACAATTTCTTGCTAATATATCATTAATCATTATTAAATCGGCCATTATTAAATATATATTCAGATTTTATGATTCTTAAGTCAGAAAGTAGGAATTTTGAAGAAATTGTAAAACTCCGAAAATTTCCATTTTTCAAAAATTTTATACCGAAAATCAAAATTTTATGGACTTTAATAGTTTTATTTTTCAACATTGTATCACACCTGATAAGTAAGGCATAAAAACTAGATCAAATGACGAGGGTTGTTTATCTGAAAGGAATTGACAGCCTAAATTCGTCATTTTTGCATTTTTTTTGCAGGGGGAGGGGTACATTGTTTGTATCCCCAGATCATAAAAAGGGTGTAAAGTGCCAAAAACTTGTGTTCATTGTAAAGGATATTAAATAAGCTTTAATTTGGTAGCAAATTTCAGTACATGTTTAAAAGTTATGGAGCTTAAAAGATGAAGCTTAGGAAAAATGAAAATACAAGAATTTTTTCATGGTCTCCTATAAAAGTGCCCTATAATGTCTATGCGTGCAGATAATGTTCGTGTTAACATGTTTTATTTTGAAGAGGGGACATAGAAGAACTGAAAAAAATCGAACTGGTTCGGAAGTGGGGGATGCAGGGAAAGCGTTTCCCGCCCACGGACTTTAAGAGTCTATGGTTTTTTTATGGTTTGGTAATCGTCAGACCAAAGCTGCCCTTGATTACCAAAGACGTTGCTGAAGGCCTATTGCTGAAATCTATTAATGACTCACAATCTAGGATAATTTGAATTGAAAGTATTTTAATTAAACAATGCTTTATCAATGAAAGACAATCCCAATTAGCGGTATAACTAAACATGAATACAATTAACTATCACATTACACTATCAGTACTGTTTTATGTATAGCACTCGGTGGATGTCTTTGATACTGGATTTGGTCTCCTATTTCGATGTTTTTGGCAATGACTACTTCTTTTTTACTACTTTTTGGACTACAGCTTTCCATATTATTTGATTCTAATGCTGACGGAAACCCGTGTACAGCATAACGAAATTCGGTATGTTTGTATTTTTTATCCTCTCTCTCCTCAGTTCTAATGCCTGTTTTATATAAAGAATACAACTTCTATCTTCAGGTGTGTCCGGTTCTAGAAGCATTTTCATTGTATTTACTTCTGAAGTATAGCCAGAATCAAAGTTATTCTGTTAAAGGAGAAAAGGGGTTTTCAATTCGTTCTTGAATTACAATGAAGGAAGAAATGACATTCATCCTCTATTTTATTGTCACAATAATAGCACAATCTATTTTCGCTGGCATTTTTATTGTATCTACCTATTTCGATAAGCAGATTATGATCATAGTTTGTTTTTCTAAATTCGAAATGTAGGTGAACTCGGCAATTACCAATACCAGTTTTAATGAATTAAATTTTGTATAAAATAAATCTTAACAAAAGTTTTTAATAGTTTTGAATGTTTGTCGGTACCACATTTTCTAGTTCTTTTAGTTCTATTCCAATTTGGTATTATATATTATATATTCTTCGCATGTGTATACCAAGTGTATGTACCTTCCATATCTAATTAATGACGCATTTTTTCATAAAGGATTCAGTTTGATAAAATCTAATCTTGCCAAATATAAAATAGAGCGTACATAAATATATTTTTCCATCGAGTTTTTTTCTCAATTCTGTACGGGCAGCGATATTATATTTGTTCAGTTTCTTTTAATGGTGATTAAAAATCCGTCGAGGAATCATGAGTGCAGAGTGCTATCACTGTCACAAAAACTTCTGAGTCAGGGATATGTTCAGCCTTTGTTACTTTCGTCCCTTCAGAAATTCTATGGCCGTCACCACGACATCATAGATAGATATGAAATGTCAGTGTCACAAATAAAAACTGACATTTTCAGCTAGATTCGCGTCTTCCCGGATTTGACATTACCGGTTTTGACTTTACCCTGGATTGACCCACTGACAGTCTGACGGGTGCTGTGCACAGAGCAGGATATGCTTACCCTTCCGGAGCACCTGATGTCACTCTTGTTTATTGAGAGTTCACACTGTTAGTGCTTTAGTTTTTTTGTGTTGTATATGTAATGTTCGTGTGTTTTGTGGGCATGTGGTGTCTTTGGTCTTCCGTCTTTTGGTGTTCTTGCTTAGAATAGAATAGAATAGAATATGCTTTATTAACCAATCAAGGGTCCATTGAGGACATGATGACAAAACATAACAAAAATAATTATTACAGAGACTAATACACATATATAAATATATATATTTTACACTATCATTATAGTAATATTAATATAGTTTGTAAAAAATGTATAGTCAAACAATACTATATATTATATATTAATGTATAAACACTATGAAACAAAATTTTCTTTGACGAAGGTTACTATGAACTGTGCATGTGTTGGTGTGGTGTGTAATCCTGGGTCATGTGTATATATAATTTACAGTCTATATTTTACTTGTCTTCCCAACATCGAAGACAAAGATTTGTATATAATATGTATATTATGCAAGAAGAGGTTTCTTGATGTCACTTTTTCAATGAATGTGTGCATTAAATAATTGTGCCAAAAACATAAGTCAATATTCCGGGAACAACGTTCCAAATATATATTTGGTTTTTTTAAATCTATTTATAGAAAAAATAACAACATAGGTAAACAAAGTTGTGCATGATATTGATCTTGATAAAGAACATGTAAACAACATGTGCTTTAACAATTCAAATATGTTATACTATAAAAAAGTTGACTTACCTGAACTGGCTTTTCTTATAGATGCAGGTAGAATTCCTTTATACCTGGAAAATAAAATAATAAATAAAATGTATTACTTATTACAATACACAATGAAAGAAAATTTAAATATAGCGTACATAGAACCAAAAACAAAAACAATAATGTAAATAAAATGGAAAAAAGAACTCCAATCTTTAATTGAAACAAACGATAAAAATGGGGAAAGCAATTTATCTACTAAACTTGATCAATTAAAAAATACTTTAGAACAAGCGTATGAATACAGAGCAAAAGGTGCGCAAATAAGGTCTAAACAAGAATGGGTAGAAAAGGGAGAAAAAAACACCGCATATTTTTTAGGACTAGAAAAACAACGACAAACAAAGAAAACTATAATAAAACTCAGAGACGAAAATGGAAATATTATTTGTGACCAGTCAAAAATATTGAATTTGGAGCGTCTTTTTTATGAACAACTTTATTCAGAGGATAAATCCAGTAATAGTAAAGAACGTATCAAATATATATCAGAAACTAAAATACCTCGAAAGCTTAACAACGATGAAAGTAAAACATGCGGTGGTTATATAAATTTAAAGGAACTAACATACTCCATAAATAACTTAAAACTAAATAAAAGTCCCGGGTTAGACGGTTTGAGTACTAATTTTTATAGACAATTTTGGGATCATATTGGATCAATACTGGTCAGAGTTTTTAACTTGTGTTATGATAAACAAAAACTACCGTTTTCTCAAAGGCAAAGTCTACTCAATCTAATATTTAAGAAAAGTGGCCCCTTAAATCTTTCAAATTACAGACCAATTTCTCTATTAAACACGGACTATAAAATTTTGTCTTATACATTAGCAACTAGAATAAAACACGTGTTGAATTCCATTATAAACTTTGATCAGACTGGTTTCATCAAAAATAGATACATAGGATTTAACCTTAGGCAAATCCAAGACGTTATTGATTATGCCGATAAATTTAACATAGACGGGGCAATTTTATTCGTCGACTTCTCAAAAGCGTTTGACACTTTATATTGGGAATTTATGTCATTTTGGTTTTCATACTTCCTTTATAAATTGGATAAAAACAATGTATACGAATACAAAAACTTATGTTACAAATAACGGGTGGATTTCTGCTCCTGTAAACATAGAAAGGGGGATAAAACAGGGGTGTCCCTGTTCTTCTTTGATTTTCGTCATTGCAGTCGAAATAATGGCAAACAGAATAAGAAACAATAGTAATATAAAAGGAATTGAAATTAGATTAAACGGTAAAACACATAACCTAAAAATATCTCAACTAGCTGACGATACCACTTTATTTTTAAAATCCAGACAAGAAATACGTAATGCCCTTAATGTTATAGAAATTTTCGGATATTTTTCTGGCCTCAAGCTTAACACAAACAAAACAGAAGGAATTTGGATAGGAAAACTTAAACATTGTAAAGATAAGGTTGGTGACATTAATTTCACCGATGAACCAGTAAAAGTTTTGGGACTGTACGTTGGAACAAATAAACAAGAATGTGAAAAACTTAATTGGGACTATAGATTACAAAAAGCCAAAAATTTAATGAAATCGTGGGAAAAAAGAAATCTTACTTTACTTGGGAAAATACTTATCATTAAAACTATAATAATCCCTCAATTTACATATAAAGCTAGTTGTACAGTAATAAACAAAACATATGTCTCAGAGCTGTATAACTTTATTTGGGATAAAAAAAAATGACAAAGTAAAAAGAAAAACTCTTATAGCAAAAACTGAAAAAGGAGGGATTAATATGATTGATATAACAAGTTATTTTGACACATTAAAAGTCAAATGGGTAAGTCGACTCATTGAATCCTGCAATGAAAATTTGACTATTATTCCAAATTTCTATTTTAATCGATTTGGAAGAAACTTTTTAATATTTAAAATGAATTTGGGTAAGGAAAATCTTAAATTTATCAAAGAACTAAATGTAATTCCAGATTTCTACCTTGACGTCTTAAGAAGTTGGCTTCAATTGGGAGGGGGGACCTCTGACATACCAAAAACTTTTAAAGAAATAAGGAAACAAATTATATGGGGAAACAAATTTATTGGGATAAAAAATAAACCAATCTTTTTGATAAATTGGATAAAAAGTAATCTTATTTATATAAATGATATAATAGACGAAAACAGATGTATATCGGAAGAAAATATTCTTAATAAACTCGTATCAAGACAGAACTGGATAAGTGAATTTACAATTATAAAAAAAGCAATCCCTCAAAATTGGTTAAACATATTAAAAAAAAGAAGATTCTATAAAAACAATAGTTAATATTGATAAGACTAAAATTAAAGTAAATAACATTGACATTTTTACAAATAACAATACATTACAAAATAAATTTATTTACAATTACTTTGTCAATATTAAGGCAGAAAAAAATATTGGTATTACCGTTTGGAAAGAATTATTTAAAGTTGAAATGAACGAGATTAAAGCTTCTTTCAATTTTATACACGAAAAATTATGCCTAAATAAATTAAAAGTATTTAGGTGGAAACTTTTAAGTAATATCCTGCCGAATCAACAAAAATTATATATTTGGAAAATAAAGCCATCTCCAAACTGTCCGATATGCAAATGCATTGATACATATGAACATTTTTTCCTTCAATGCAAATTATTATCGCCCTTTTGGCAACATATAAACGATATTCTTTCAACAATCGGATTCAAAAAAGAAATTAAGCTTAAATTCTTAGTAATAGGATACAAAATGTTTGAAAGTGATTATCAAGATTTTAATCAAATTTTTACGCTAATAGGTTTTGCTATTTATAAAGCTATTTACGCTTCAGAGCAAAGACAAAAAATTGTTGATATAATTTCAATTTTTAAATCAGAATTTAAAACGTATTTCTTTTTATACAACAAAACAACAAAATATACGTGTCCCATCATGAAAAAAATGATTCAATACTGAATGCAGTATAAAAAAAAATATGTCTTAATGCAATATTGGGTATGAAAATGAAATACCTTACCTTATTATTGGAAAATTTATCCTTTATCACAAGTATAAAATAACCGAGTGTTTTGGTTTACAATTCTTAAAGAATCACTAATGTGTCTATTTATCTCATTGATAGTTGAAATGTACTTTTATATGTTTATCTAGGTCAACGTTTTACATGCTTATTTTGATTTACTAACTTGTAATAAATTAATGTTATCTTTATGAGATACCCTATCATATATATACTAATACAGGGTAGTTTGTTAATGAAAGCTGTAATTAACAAATTATTTGTAACAGCTATAGTTTAATAAAATATATCTTTAATATATAAAAAAAAAGCACTGGAAATTAAAAAAACGTCGATTTTAGTGCATTTTTTGTCAGTTTTGCTCGTCCTACTATAACCCCGCATACCTGTTACTTGTTTGGCCGTATGAATTGTATAACCAGTAAAGCGGTAAAATGAAAATAAATGCGCGTGTAACTATAGAAAGACTAGTGCGATAGTTTACCAGCAAGATGGGTAGGTATATAATGTTATCTGCTAGTAGACTGTTAGTCCCCGAGGGTATTCACCAGTCTAGTAGTCAGTACTTCGGTGCTGACCCGAAAGTCGATTCGATTTCGAACCTTGCAATATCTAAATTTTTGTAACTTTTGTTGAAAACTAAGGAGTATCTCCCTCATGCAAAGCTCTGTCCTTAGCTGATTTTGGCTTTCCATTTAGATCATATTGGGTATTTGTTCTCTATCAGTTTTTAACATCTTTGATTTCATAGTCTTCCAAACGTTTAGATTTTATCTGCACTGAAGAGACATAAAGTTGTCGAAATGCACATATGCAGAAAATAAATTCACAGTAACTTCGGTATTCAGTTATTGGATATGTACAGACATATTGTGTTATTTAACAGAACGCTTGAAATACTCTGTTCGAAATGAAAAGGGTTAATTGTACCGGCGGAGTTTTTTTTCACTGCTACCTACATATTTTCACCGTACGTATTGCATACCGTTCTAATCTTTTCACCGTAAGGGCTACCATTTTCTACTCCAAGTGATACTATTTTTCCCGTTAGCAGAATGTACAGAAATACAGTATAAATATATTGTAGGTAATGACAAGCCTTAGAAACGAGAATAATTGTAATACTATAAATTACTTCATTTCCCTTACAATATGCATTTTGTCTTAAACAGTACGATCGGAGAAATTTGATAGTTAACAGGAGATAGACCAGGAGCAATTTCCTGTGCTACGATCCTCTTTTTACAGGCATCCAATGATAAAAAGGTCGTTTTGAGTTTTGCCTATTCCTCAGTGCTTTAACTATCAAACTCAGGAGTTTTTATTTGTAGAAAGAGCATACGGCTGCTGTACGAATGATTAAGTAGCATTTATGTTTTTTTTTATTTCATCTGCAATTGCCGCAATGTTCCTGCCAGTGCTGCAGCCGAACTGATTCATGCGATTGGTAGCCATGTAAACGACGTTTATAGTGACGACAAGGGAAATAACTAGTTATTTGTGCGACGTGCAAAGGCGCGTCTTATTCAAATAAGTTATTTTGCCTATGTGCATTTCCCAAACAGTTATTTTTTGCCTACGCACTATTACGTGGGGAAAAAAAAACGTTTTTTTCTGTTTTTTTTTCTCAAATATCTAGTTGATGTTTACCATAGTTTCTATATTAAAGTTTAATAAATATACTTTCTCCTGCAGGTAGGAGTGAGTTAAATATATTTCTTCCCTCGAGATAGACAAATTTTGATTTTCAACATTCGAGCTTCAGCGAGAGGGAAGAAATATTTCTAACTCGCGGACTAACTGAATGAGAAATTTGTTCTCCCATGAATTGTGTGTATAAAAACACAAAAAAAAATCTAAAATGGCGGGAAGTCTCTTGCGGAAATTTGATCAACGGAAGTTGGTTATAAAGTCGCGTGCACATTTAACCAACTGCTGATAATGGGAGAAATATATTTTATTCTTCCGGATCAAGTGGATTACGATATTTCTCCAGTTCGAGATAGTTAATTTTGTGATTTTCAACATGCGAGCTTTTGCGAGTATGTTGAAATCAGAAATTTAACTATCGAGAATGGAGAAATATCGTAATCCACGAGCAAACGGAAGGATAAATTGTTTTCCAATGACTTTAACTGTGTTTCAGGTGCATATTCAATAGTTTAGCACGGTTGTCAACGTTTGTCGCGCCATCTGAAAGCAACGATGACGTCACAATAGCAATAGACTTTACGAATGAAGTGAAACATTGCTGGAAACATCACGCAGAAATTTAACCAACGTGTGGATTAAAAATAATACGTATTTTTAACCAACTGGGTTAACACGCTAAGAATTGGATAATAATGAATATATATGCAATTATTTAACAAAAATAATGAAACTGATTTTAGTCCGCGGATGGTTACACTTACTTGTTTTTACTTGATGCATTTAATCTGGATAATTATAATTCCGAAACTTTTTTTATTCTTTCCTGGCTGTGCATATTGTTTATTTTTTTGTGTCTTTAGTGATCTGCTGGTATTTATATCAACAAAGAGATGCTATCACGACAATAATTTTGGTTCAGCCGAAGTAGGGCTTAAAAAAGTTGCATAATCCAAGCATCTTATTTACTGTATGCAAACATAACATAAACAATATTTAACATCATGCTTTTGTTTCTGTTGCAATTATAATACAATATGTTTCATACAAAAATTAACAAATTGTTACATCTCTTCACATGATATCATATTTAACTAACATAGTATCTGTTTATATAGACGCAATAAAATGAAAAGAATGCAAAGGAAATGCATGCGTTAATGTCACATAATATGTGTGTCGTTCAGGTTCGTTTTCCAATGCATTGTCTGTTTCATGGGGCCAAGACAAGTTATTTCTATTATTTTTGTTTGGCATCAGCGCGGCCATTGAAAATGTGTAGTGTCATAACAAAACAGACAAGGGATATTTTTCGTTTTTCGATTAAAAAGGTAATGTTATCATCGATTAAGAAGACCACCGCAAATTAAGAGATAACCATACTGTATTTTAGGATCTGAGGGGTAAATCGTTGATTTTATTGTCGCAAATAGAGTTTTCTGGAGACGCGTTAGAGGAGCCGGAAAACGGTGGTTTGCGTCAGTAAAATCTTAGATTTACCTCTGAAGATCCTAAAATACAGTTTGGTTAACTTTATTCTAAAGCAAATCCACAAGAAGAACATTTTAACTTGATTTTGAAATTACAGGAAGTTTGATATTCGTCTGTGCCATTACGTTGCTATTTGTTCCGACGGTAAATAGTGGATTTTACCCCCTGAAAATTTTGACGCCATCCAATCCAAATTAGCGTTACAAATATAAATGCATTAGAATATATATTACGATTAAAAAAAATGTTTTAAAAGGACCAAGTCATAATTTAAAATGGGAAAAAGAGCATCGACTAAAATATCTTCATTAGGTTCAAAAGAATTCTTAAAACTGACTTTTAATGAAAATGTTTCGTATCAAAATGTGCTGTTTTAAAATATTATCTTCTTGATTTTAANTATATATATATATATATATATATATATATATATTGTTTGCCGCATACCCTCCTAGATATGAAAAATGAAGTTGACGCCAAACAGAGAATTAAATTGGTTTGGTCTGAATAGATTTAAATGTGCGTGCTTAATGTTACATAAGATGTAGATTTGTGTCTCAATCTCGTCATCAGATTTCTCTTGATTGAAATACACTCATGACACCTGTATTTTTAACTTTAACAACATATTTTTGCATTTTTTTTCCAGTTATACTGAATGTACTTTACGGTTAATAAGTATGAGTGTATGATTTGAGTATACATGTAGACCAAAGATAAAATTGGGCCTAGATTAATGAGTCAGATTTGACTTGAGCAATATAAAACTGCAATTATCATAACCAGTTCGGAGAAAGGTTCAAAACAACAAGTGAGAAGCAAATATGACTGTTTATCAATAACATTTTAAGGTTTTAGAACGTTTCGCACCAATTTAAGCACCAGTCACTCTGCTACGTCGCTTTAAATGACTATATACATGACTATCAAATAATACTCTAAATTGCAAAATTACACCCCTTGTGGTCAATGCAATAAAAAACAATACAACACATATATACAACATACAATGAACAGTTGACTTTCTGACCGGTGTGGACCCTATATCATTCAACGGATTGTTTCAGAAAGGCAGACACTACGGTAAAAGGGTTGAATTTGGATTTAAAATGAGATTCATTTTTGAATTTGGGAAAATGTTTTTTTCATTTGGAAAGTTTTGATATATAAGTTCAAAACAAATGCCCTATTCCGTTCATTTACTTTCCAATTTACAAGAAAATGATATTCATCCTCAATAACTTAACATGTTTTATATAGTCTCTCTGTTGACGGGGAATATTTTTATAACGACCAGTTTCTCGATTTGTAGAGTATGGTCACTTAAACGCAATTTTGTTAATATTTGTCTACTTTCAGAACATGGCAATTCAGAAAAATATTTTTCAAGACCTATATCTAATTAAAGTTTACCAAATAAAAATAATTTTGATTCATCAGTACATAAAGAAATTTTTTCTTTCAGTTTTTTTTGATATTGTTCTGTAACAGTTTGGTGGCAGCGGTGGGATAAGAAATAACTGATGGTGACTAACGTTTATCATTGTTTTACATCGGGCTCCCCGTTTATTTCATAAATATTCTACCCAGGGTGTTAGCAAGTGTTTATAGAACGACATAAATGACAAACCCCGTATAAAACAATGATACACTGAAGTCTCGTTGAATTTATTTGGATTCTCATAGGAATGTACCGATACATTTTTTGTAATAATGAGAATTTTGGATACCTATAATCGTCGCTAAAATCGCTGCATGTTCAAATGATTAAATGTGTGTATTATATCACAAACAAAACTGTAATTATTACATCAGAATCCAGAAGTTGTGTTTTCGATATCACTTTTTACACCTCTTGTGGTCTCTTAGAATTTTAAGCACGTCATGTTAATGTTAGAAAACATAATACTTTAAATGGCCACGTTGGATCGTCTGAATGATACTACCGTGTCTGTAACAGACACACAAAATAAGACAACACTTATTTCAGTACTAGTAATACAAGCCCCATGTTGAGCTTGAATCTGCACACTGATATACAGCAGTACAGCAGCAGTTGTTATAATGATTCTAAGCACAAACTATGTTTTCTACCTGCGTGTAAAAAGTGTTGTATATATGTTTTTAATCACCCCGCCATGTCAAATTGACAGAATTTTAATGAATATCTATGTAATTATTATATAAGAATTATATAAAATACTGAAAATGACCGTTACACTTACCTGATGCATCTAATCTTCGGACCGTTGTATTCCTCACTAGTTGTTTATATTAATTGATTATTTTACAGTAACTTCGGTATTTTGACATGAGTGAGTTCGCAAAATCAAAATTTTTGTGTGTATTTCAAGTAAAATCGATCACTCTTTGTCAACAGAGCGAAATTACTGTCTCAAAAACTTATACATCACGGGTATATTCAGTCACTGTTGCAATTGTCACTATAGAAGTTTTACGGTCGTCACCACGATTTGACAGACCATTACAATGTTTCTGTTTCACAAATGAGAACAGATATTTTTGGGTAGATCCAGAGTTTGTTACCGGACAGACTAATACCGACTGTGACAAANGGCAGTGTGACGGGTGCCACGCGTGGAGCAGATCATGCTTACCCTTCCGGAGCACCTAATGATACCTCAGTTTTTATAGGGGTTCATATTGCTAGTGCTTTATTTTTGTGGCGTTCTTGTTCATTTTGTTTATTTGTTTTGTCTTTGTCATACTGTCTCAATTCGTGTTGCTGTGAATTGCCGTGATTTTGGATTTATGATTTTAGAATTTCCGCTTTCCTTTTCTTGCTTCGGACTTTGTTTGCCGATGTATTTTTAAAAAATTCTCTAAAATTTATTTCTATCCGATTTTTGACTTTTTCATACTGTTAAATAGGGCTTAACCAACAGCTTCTCTCAGTAAGGTAGAAATAATTTTTTGTTCGGTTGTTTTCTAATGGAATTCACCTTCTTGCTTTTCCCGATTGGTGTCACTGCTGCACTATCAGGTAGTTCGCGGGAAACCTGCTCTTTCACGCATGTTCAAAAATTGTTCCTCGTGCGTGAATTTTCCCGGCATCACGACGTCATAGAGCAAACCTGATAGTGCAGTGGTGACACCAGACGGGAGAAAATATGGAAGGTGTTATTCATATTATACAGATTGATTTTTTATCGTCACAATTTATTATATATAGCAAATATTGACGTTGAAAATTTGCAGACGTTTTTTAATTGTTACAAATGGAAACTATAGAATATAAAATCATTTTTGAGTTACATGTAGAATATGTTGGTCGAGTTGATTTCCAGAGTATAAAAAAATATAAAAAATAGCCCAGAAATGAATTTAAAGAATGTTTTGAACAATGACTGTTTTTACTTGAAATGCACAGGGAAATTTTGCTTTGCGAACTCATTCATGCCATATAACTGTATTTGTCTCTTTCGTGAACCTGCTAATATCTTTATCAACAAAAAGAAGCTGCAACAACAGCAATTTTGGTTTAGCCGAAGTAGTTTTAATAAGTTATTCCGTGCATCTTATTAACTGCAAAAACAATATTTAAGCTTAATACTCTTTTGTTTCTGTTGCAATTATTATATAATATGTTTCATATGAAAATTAGGAAATTGCAACATCTCTTCACATGATATCAGATTAAATACATAGTATCTGGATATATAGACGCAATAAAAATAAAAAGAATGCAAAGAAAATGCATGCGTTAAGGTTACATTATGTTATAGTGTCGTTCAGGTTCAAATGCATTGTCTGTTTCATAAATAGATAAATAGATTTAAATGTGACTAATCCATCTGGTAATCATTATTACTGTAAAGATTTGTATTCTAATTTATGGGCTCATGCAGAATGTTTCACCATGAACGAAATCAAGATTGAACATGAAACTAAAAGAAAAAAAATGCGCATTTTTCCTTTTTCTTTGTGTATTTTCTGAAATGAAAATAAGCTACTAAAAGCGGTTCAGTTAAAAAAGGAGCTTTCGAAAATTGAAACACTCTAGAATCGGTGCAAGCAATCACATACATAAGGTTGTCAACAGCATAACTTGTAGCTTTACATAGAGAAGAAATCTATATATATACTTATAACTATTTGTTTTTCGTTTTCAAACTTATTTCAATTTCACATTTAGAACAAATTTACTGACACCCATTGCATCTTTTTCATTTTCAGAGTCGTCCTGCACTTATTCTGATGGTAAATCTCCTAACAGACTTTTTCAGCAGAGATGTAACATTATTCCAATGCTTTGGCTTATATTTTTTCAAACATGCCATTCGGCCACATGTCCAAAGTTAAACTTTTTGTAGTACTTTTTGTGGTCTGTATAAAGTATAAACTTTTTGTAGTTTGTATCAATGCAGTGTATTGATGCACTGTCCTACAAAATTCCGAACCCAGCCTTCAAGCTATTCATATTCAAGCAATTTTAGAAGGCTTCATGACTAATATTCATGATATTTGTTGACCTAGACATTATTGTGTTGTGTATTGCTGGTTCCCAACCATGCGGGAAATGTCTTGTGTATATATCTTGTTGAAAACATTCACATGGCATGGTCATATTGAGAAAAATTGTGTAAAAACTTTTTTCTGCAATCAAGGATTTGTAAAAATTGTTCCCGGTACATTCTGCTTTCAGTCATGCTTGTGTAGTGCAACTACTGTGCCTCTGCATGTCTTGCTGTTACAGTTACAACGAAAATAATGTGTGGTCTTACATGTGAGATGTTGAAATTATTCGTTTTCGTCGTACATATTTTCATTTCTATATTCAACATTTTACCATCAAATACCAAACGTTATAGAATTATGTCAGGTATGTCCAGTGTCACCTGGAAATCGATGTGTATTCCGATAAAATTTAAACTGAATACACTTTTATCTTTCATAAGTCTTTAAAAAATGCTGAAATACAAGATTTTAGGAATAAAAATAGAACATAATGATAATATATCATTTTAAAAGTTGTATAAACGTGAATGCACTCAAGTTCTATGCATTTTAGGGGTAATTTTTAATTATTTCATAAAATACATTTTATATTGAATAAACATCGCAAAAATGTTATTCTGGCCCCTTGCTATGTGTACAGGTGTTGGAAGGTCCTCAGGTAAGTTTGTCGGGTCCTTGTGCCGTGTAATACGATTAAAACAAGTGCCGATTTTCAGTTACACAAATGGAAAAAACTGCGACTAATAGGCGCAGTTTTGTAGTTCGATGATCGACCACCAGGCGGCGCTTTAGTAATTTGAAAGTCGTCAAATTGGCCCATTACCAGTTTTACATAACTTATCTCCCCTCTCACTTCCGGTTTCAAAACTGCGGCTACCGTGTAGAAAGCAATTCTGTTATCCGAGCATACGGGTATTTAAGAAATAATTTATCTCCCTTTCTTAGATACGACAGATCGTGTTGTCAAGGAGGTGAAACATTCAGTAATTCATAATACCAGTAGATGTTAATATTGCTATTATATAAGCTTTAGTAAACTTTATGTAAATTTTTTATTTAGACAGTTGAGTGTCACATATGTATATACACCAATCCACAGTTTCTGGAAGATGATGAACTTGAAAAAATATAAATAAATAAATAAAACACAAACTAAAAGCGGGTCGGGGTGATAAGTGAGAACAAATGTAAAAGGAATCTTACACAAAATACAGTTTGAACGTTGTAATTCATATTTTACTTACGAGACATGAATAGTAGAATTAGAATTGATATTTAAAGTAATTACCTTTTTGTAAAAAAAAAGTCCAACGTACAAGGGTAAATCTAAGCACACTTTGTTTTATGTACCAGAAATATTTTCCTATTGTGTTCTTGTTAATCATTCTAACATGTCATGAAAACGTGTGCATTCATCGATAAAACTATTAAAATGTTTACTTTTTTCATTAAAAGTGGTCAATGCAGTATACGGTTACAGTTAGGTAAATCTATATCAATTAAAATATCAATGTAAAATTGTATGTCTCGCTGTTTTGACCCGTGCAACACTTCAATAATCATCAAGGTATTTGCTAGTTATGTATTAATTTAGGTCTGGAATTCACACCTTTCTTGTGTGTAATATTCGAGAGTTATAAACCACTTCATTAGTATGGTTTCACCGACACGAGTGCCCGGATGTTGTATCTAACGAGCTGATACGTAACTCCGGATCTGAGAAATAAGGAGGGTATTCATAGTGTTTTTTCTGCCTTTATCAACCACTTCGCTGTTAATAAATAATTATGTAGACATTTCTCTTTTGTTTTGTTTTTTAATTAGAAAATATCTATCAATATTGGTCATTAATCAAAATTTTATGACACTGTCGGTTTCTGCTGTTGAAACGAAAATTTTCTTTCTGTAACACAACTTTGATTGACATTACATATAATTATATTACATGAGATAGTTGTTACCAGTGGCCACAGGAGGCTTCATACAGATGGGTGTTACAGGTAATCTTGTTAAGTAGGACAATCAACATGACACGATGCTATAGTATTAATAAATGGGTATCTCCATAATGGCCCTGTTATGTGTTCGAGGTCTGTAATAATGGCCTGTGGATAGCTGTAATGGCACGAGGCAACGCCGATGGCCATTACAGCATCCGAAGGCCATTATTACAGACTGAGGACACATAACAGGGCCATTATGAAAATACCCATTTCTTAAAACTTTTATTAACCAGATTAATGATCTTAAAAAGATTGATAAGTAAATGTAAAAGTCGTTTGTGGGATCACATGTCTGAAACAAAAAGTTGGTATATAAGATTGTACCCTGCTAAAGTACAAAAAACTTTATTTTAAAAAATCAAGGAATTATGTATATCTTCGAATCCTTGTGATGAGATGAGTAAAACGAGAGGTTACAAGTAGGGTCAGATATCTGAAATGAAAATGTTTCCCCGTACAGCTGTATTAGGATTTACCCCAATGGCTAAAAAAAACTTTTTTGAAAAAAATCAAGAAAAAAGGTTTAGTTTTTATTCCTTGTGTAAGATGATTAAAATGGGTGGTCACAAGTAGGGTCAAATATTTGAAACAAAAAAAAATATTCTCCATGCAGCTGGATTGGGGTTTACTGCTGAAGTACAAAAAATTTTATATAGAAAATCAAGAAGAGATGTACATTTTCGGATCCCTTGGGATGAGATGATTCAAATGAGTGGACACAAGTAGGGTCAAATATTTGAATCAAAAAAGTTTATTCTCTTTACAGCTGGATTAGGGTTTCGGCTGAAGTACAAAAAATATTTTTTTTTTTAGAAAATCAAGAAAAGATGTATATTTTCGGATCCCTTATGATGAGATAATTAAAATAAGTGGTCACAAGTAGGGTCAAATATTTGAAACAAAAACAAATTATTCTCCATACAGCTGGATTAGGGTTTCCGCTGAAGTACAAAAAAAAAATATAGTCTTTTTCATGAACATAAAAACTACATCGGGTAAAATTGATAAAAAGTTAATAGTGGTATGAACTGAAAGCAGTTTCTTTGAATCTCATAATAAACTTCTGTGTCACGTGATCAATAATGATCCTGTAATAATGCCCTGTTCTCTGGCTGTAATGGCCCTGCTTTGGATTTCGTAATAACCGGCTGTGAAAATTTCTCACTGATAATAAATAGGCATTTTCTATCATATTGTATTTAGTTGGTTAATAATATAGTATTAATAAATGGGTATTTCCATAATGGCCCTGTTATGTGTTCGAGGTCTGTAAAAATGGCCTGAGGATAGCTGTAATGGCACGAGGCAACGCCGATGGCCATTACAGCATCCGAAGGCTATTGTTACAGACCGAGGGCACATAACAGGGCCATTGTGGAAATACCCATTTCTTAAAACTTTTATTAACCAGATTAATGATCTTAAAAAGATTGATAAGGGAATGTAAATGTATATAAAATAATTTTCATTTTTTACACGAAAGGTCGTAAATTTTTACATGAAAAGTCGTTTGTGGGATCACATATCTGAAACAAAAAAGTTGATATATAAGATTTTACCCTGCTTAAGTACAAAAAATTTATTTTAAATTATGCATATCTTCGAATCCCTTGTGATGGGATGAGTAAAACGAGAGGTCACAAGTAGGGTCAAATATCTGAAACAAAAAAGCTTCTCCATACAGCTGTATAAAAATTCACCCCAATGGACAAAAAAAAAACTTTTTGAAAAAAATCAAGAAAGGATGTATATGTTCGGATCCCTTATGATGAGATGATTAAAATGAGTGGTCACAAGTAGGGTAAAATATTTGAAACAAAAAAAGTTATTCTCCATACAGCTGGAATAGGGTTTACCGCTGAAGTAAAAAAAAAATTTTTTTTTAAGAAAATCAAGAAAAGATATATATTTTCGGATACCTTATGATGAGATGATTAAAATGAGTGGTCACAAGTAGGGACAAATATTTGAAACGAAAAAAGTTATTCTCCATACAGCTAGAATAGGTTTACCGCTGAAGTACAAAAAAAAATATTTTTTAAAAAGAAAATCAAGAAAAGATGTATATTTTCGGATCCCTTATGATGAGATGATTAAAATGAGTGGTCACATAATTCCTATATTTTTAATTTTTTTTTCTACGTAAGCAGGGTAAAATCTTACATAGCAACTTTTTTGTTTCAGATATGTGATCCCTCAAACGACTTTTCATGAAAAAAAAATGAATTTCCAGAAAATTATTCTATATACATTTACATTCACTTATCAATGACATCAATCTATTTTAGATCATCAGTCTGGTTAATAAAAGTTTTAAGAAATTGGTATTTCCATAATGGCCCTGTTATGTGTGCTCGTTCTGTGATAATGGCCTTCTGATGCTGTAATGGCCCTCGGCGTTGCCTCGTGTCATTACAGCTATCCTCAGGCCATTATTACAGACCTCTAACACATAACAAGACCATTATGGAAATACCAATTTATTTAATTACCGCCGGACAGTGACATAGGTATCTCGCACTATGTTATGTTGGTTCTCTATGAAATGTGATTCTGTTATTTCGCTTTTTGTGCACCAGGTAATTTTTTATGTTTGATTACTGGTGTATAATTATATGGTTTTTGAAAGTTTACGGAACTGATTAGCGCTTAACAAGTAAATATATCTGTCCTAATGCATGATTTGATATCAGATAAAAACAAAGACAAAACAAGGACGTGAGACAGCTACAATGCACGGAAATAAAAAGATAACATTAAGAACTAAGGCACTCATAGTGTGAACTCCCATGAAAACCGGGAGTGACATCAGGTGCTCCGGAAGGGTAAGCATGTCCTGCTCCGCTAGCGGCACCCGTCACACTATCAGTGAGTCAATCCAGGGTTGAGTCAAATCCGTGAAGACGTGAATATTGAGTCGGGTACTTTTTCAGTGGTACTGTGAAACAACGGCAGTAGAATACCGAAGGAACAAGGGAAGCGATGACTACAAAAATCGAAGTCCAAAGACATGGCAAAAACGGTAACAGATAAAAACAAAGACAAAACAAGGATGTGAGACAGCTACAATGCACGGAAATAAAAAGATAACATTAAGAACTAAGGCACTCATAGTGTGAACTCCCATGAAAACCGGGAGTGACATCAGGTGCTCCGGAAGGGTAAGCATGTCCTGCCCCGCTAGCGACACCCGTCACACTATCAGTAAGGCATAAAGTGTTTTGAAAGGTCTGTTTGGTAGCGGATTGGTTAATGTCATTTTCTAACCCTTAGACAAAAACCAATGTGATCCATGATACATGCTACTTCTCTAACCCTCGAACAGTATCATGGTGAAATTTGGAAAAGCTTTTTGTAAATCTCTATAGTATGAAAACAATCACAAGGACAAATCGGTAGCACAAACATCACTCACGAAGACAAAACTAAAATGTTACAATATGATATACAAGACAACACGAAAAACGAAAGCACTGACAGTGTGAACTCCCATAAAAACCGGGAGTGACATCAGGTGCTCCGGATGGGTAAGCATGTCCTGCTGTTTAGCATGGTAAATATACAGTGGTACTGTTATTTTCTGTGTTTTGTACTGTCATGTGATTTCTTCGTGTATGATAGATCAACTTTGTCATACCCAGTGGTAGAAATATCTTTACAAAACCATTTCAGATTTACCGAACACGTCATCGCTTAATAAACTAATATAAGTTTCAAAAGTATTTAAATCCGGATTACAAGGGCCGTCTTTTGGCGAGGAATTTTTATTGTTCCGAGTGTCGAATAAGAATATGGTCTCGTGTTATTCCGCTCTAACCCCCATAACATTCATATTTGTATCAATATGGCTACCATCGGAAAGATAAAGTGGAAAATCTAAGAAAGCAAATACATGTAAATAAAGTGTTAGACATACGTGAGACAGTCCTGGAAATTTGACTGACGACATGCGTTCAGTTTCGCACCCAAAATTAATGTCTATGCTTATTATTTCAACATTCAATCGATAAATTATTTAATTGTAATGTGTTGAAACCGTAAAGAGACTAAACTATTTTAGAGCTCTGAGTACATAAATAATTACATTTCATGAATATTCTTTTAAATTCCGTCAATCTGATAGGTGAACATCGCTCACGTGGCATATCAATGTAAAGTTGCAATTCATATGAAAAACATTTGATCATATGACCACGTGGCGGACGAATTAGTTAAAAAAGAATCCCATTGTACATAATGTACTATCTTTTTAATGAATTTGTTTTTTTTATGATTTGGTTTTAAAATGTAATTATAAGAATTGAATGCATTATTTTGAAGTTTCATAGGGATTATGAAAGTGTTGACCGGGCGCACATTTTCAACATGAAGCGCTACCGCGCTTCATTAAAAATGTGCTTCGGTCAACACTTTCATACCCCAATGAAACTTCAAAATAATGCATTCAATTCTTAAATAAAACTGTTATTTTCCATATAGAAAATTGATGTAAATACTTTGATGTAAGATACAACTTTGATTCTTTTTTAAATAAATCAGTAGCCCTTAAAAGGGCTGTTTGTATATTATGTCTTTATTTTCATGAAGATCCAAATCCATACAATAATCTTGTACCCAGTTTAGATCATTCTGATTTGTCAATCCAGTACAGTGATGTCACGTTGGAAAAGAGAATAATGATATATTTACATGAAACTTCTTCAAGTAAATTGCACGGACAAACATGTACCCTCTACGAATATTTCATTAAGATGACATTTAAGAATGTATTTTTTTTTCAGAAAAATGAACCAAAATCAAAATGCTTTCCGCATGCACATCTTCAGTATATGTACAAATGATAAAAAAGAATTAAAACTTCGCAGAATAAAAGCTAAATATTTTACGAAAGGATATGGGGTAAATGAACATTAGACCATAAAACATATGTTAAGTATTATCAATTTATTTATTGCAAAATTACACCCCTTGGGGCCAAAGCAATACAAAACATATATAACATAAACACAAGAATTACAAAATACAATTAAACTAAAAACAAACATAAACTGTCGACTCTTTGACCGGTGTGGACCCTATTTTAATTCTAATGATTGTTTTATAAAGGTGCATACAGCCGATAAAAGGGTTATGTCTGGGGTTAAAATGTATTTAAGTTTCTCGAAAGAAGACATATCTTTAAATTCAGAGTGTTTATTTACAATTATTTCAAAAAGTTTTTGTAAGTCTCGTTTATTGTACAGTTTAAAAGAAATGGGCTTCATCTTCAATATTTTAACATTTTTGACACAGTCTTTGTTTCCTCGGTATTTTTTTTTTGTATCGGCCCATTTCCACTCCTAATTTATGGTCACTAATACAAAATTTTGTTAATAGTTGTCTATTTTTAAAGTAAATAAACATCATCCTAGACTCCTATACTAAACATTTTTTTTTAAATTATGGATTTCCTTTGTTTGGGTTCTAGTGCTGCTGATGAGGAATAAATTTCCGAAATGGCCATACAGCTCATTAAATTATTGCAGTTGGAGTTAACATATGTGTTATGGTCTCATGTTCATTTACTCCATATCCTTTCGTAAAATATTAACTACAAAAAGGACAAGACACACAAAGGCTTAATTCCTGACTTAGGACAGGCGCAAACCTGCTGCGGCGGGGTTAAACTAGTTTTATTTCAAAAAGTTTACTCTTTTATTTAGGGGCCAACTCCGACCTACCGTTGGGTGTGGGGTTTCCTCACCGTTCATTGAAGATCTTATGGTGGCTTTGAGTTGTTATTGCTCCCCTTAGGGTCGTTGTCTCTTTGACACATTCCCCGTTTCCCTTCTTTTTCTTATTGGATCCAAACTTTCCCCCTACAGCCAATGTGATAAATCAAAAAACAATCGTAACAACAGTAAAATCCAGTTGGCAACAGGACTGAGTCAATTGTGAAAAATGAAACTGAAAGAACTAAATATACGGACAAAAACATGAAATCACAAGAGACTACTAACAGTTAACTGACATGCCAGCTCCAGACCCATCACCAACTGACAAAGTAAGTTATGTACCATCAGTATACAGCTTCCATCAAGATCCCTTCCTGTGAGGAGTTTAGCATAATGATTTCATGTATATACCGGAATACATAACCCGTGTCCATGCAATACAGATTTTAGAAATTTAGAATGTGTTTAATTAAATTGCAAAGACCCTATCAAAAAATCAATGTTAATACCAAAGAAGGCCATACGTAATGACTTGACGACAATACCGTAATTATAACCCTTATGAATTAGACGATTTAAAGGTTTNATAAGTTTGTTAGGCTAGTTTAAGTACTTTTTACTCTTATGTAAAACATTACCGTAAAATAAGGGATGTGAAATACCAGCCTTGATTAGATGTTTACAGGTTGCATTGTATTTATTAACTAAGTCTTTATATACATCGTTTGAAATTCCCATTACAATCTATAACAGTTCCTAGAAAATTATTTTCTTTGACTTCCTCTGAGGGATTATTATTATAAAAAATAGTTGGAGCCGTAGTGAAACTTTTCTGAAAATCATAATTTTTGTTTTATTAGTATTTACTGTAATTTGCCAATCGAAGCAGTATTTTGGAAGTTTATCAATAGCATTCTGAAGACCTCTATGGGAATCAGCAAAACTCAAACTTGAGATCTTAGAATTCTCAAATTGAAGTGGGTCACATGACTCATCAAAACTGTCATGAAAATATCATTTATGAAACAGTTGAATAAAGAAGAGCTAAGACTGACCCCTTGTCTTACTCCCTTATCAAAAGAGTAAAAATCTGAGTATCTGTCATTAATTTAATAGAAGACTGACATGAACTGTACATATTTTGAATAATATTAAAACACTTGCTCCCCACGCCATTATTCATCAATTTGTAAAATAATCCATTATGCCATACGGTATCAAACGCTTTGCGTAAATCAACAAAGCAAGCATAAATCTTACTTTTTTATGGAAAAGATATTTAGTAATCAAGGTCTTCAACACATAAAGACTATCGGAAGTCCTGTGTTTTTTCTAAAACCAAATAGTTGTTTAGAAAATAAATTGTCATAATAATGCATCAGCCTACTGTTTAAAACAGAGCTAAATAGTTTTGCTAAGCAATTTTGAAGAGAACCACCTCTGTGGTTGTTCAAATCTTGCTTATCTCCAGATTTAAAAATTGGTACAATATATGACTTTCTCCAAATATCAGGATATTTCCCACTATTTAAAATCAAGTTAAATAATTTTACAATAGATTTACAAGTTACCACTTAACTATATTTAATCACTTCATTACAAATATTGTCAGGTCCTGGACTTTTATTTATTTTTAATTTTCAAATACTTTCTTTAACTTCTGATACTGTAAAAGGTTTAACAGTTTCTGTATTTTCTTTTAACAGTCTTAAAAGAGCTATATTATCTTCTACATTTTGTTTATTCACTGCATTTAATTTTTCACATTTACCCTGCTCTTTAAAGTGTTTCATAATTTTAATATTTTTTTCTTTTTTTTCTGAATTATTTTTAAGATGTCCTTCATTTTTGAAAGTGTTAAGAACTGTCCAATATTTTTGTGGGTCAGTTTCTTTCCACTGTTACAATTCCGCATACAGTTCTTTTCTGTAAAGATACTTTTTACATTTGACAAGCTTTTTAAATCTTTAGCATATTTATAAAATTTTGATTTAATTTGTAAGTTGTAAGGTTGTTTCCTAAGTTCAGTTCCCAAACTTTCAACAGTTCTTTTAAGATCTTAATCAGTTTAAACTATCTTGTTACAATAGCTTCTTATTACAATGCCTGTTCAATTTTTGTCAATTATACATACAAAGGGAGACAGATTTGTATTAGTAAATCTAGTTTCTGAATCCCTATTTCTTTATTGTATTGTTCATTCAATGTTATACTGATTTCAAATAAATATTGTTTCAGTGGGTCAATCCAGAGTAATGTCAAATCCGGGAAGACGTGAATCTAGCTGAAAATGTCAAGTTTTCATTTGTGATACTGATATTTCATATCTATCTATGATGTCGTGGTGACGGCCATAGAATTTCTGAAGGGACGAAAGTAACAACGGCTGAACATATCCCTGACTCATCAGTTTTTGTGACAATGCTTTTGCTCTTTCCACAGAGTCACTGTATGTACTGCATGTTCTATACAGTAACGAATCAATTGTGGAATATATACTCCATATGCTGAGAATATAGGTATATTGCTGCAGAGAAAGGGAAAATTCACAATTGGAAAGTCAAAATCATCACGTTTGTCATATAATCTAGATTTCAGACGTCCATGCTCCTCAATGTATAACAAAAGGTCAATTTATGAAGCAGAATCGGGTGTATCGGTTGTCTCTTTAATTCTAAGTTCACTGGGGTAGATGCGATGTAAATATTCTTTAGATCTTGGGTTATTAAGAGAAAGTACATCGTCTATATATCTGAAGCTGAAATTAAAAGTCTGGGCTAGTTGTTTTTGTTTCTGTTGTATCAGCCCCTGTAAAAACTTTGCTTCATACGAAAAAATGAAAAGGTCAGCTAAAAGTTGCGTACAATTTGTTCCCATAGGAACCCCTATTGTCTGTTGAAAAACAAGGCCTCCACATTCCACAAAAATGTTGTCGATCAAATATTTAAGCATCTTAATCACGTCATTTTCACTGTATTTCTTGTTTGACTCAGTGTGGTTCTTAACAAAATATGTTTTATCTTTTCGTATTACCAGATAAGAATACCTGCGTTCTCCGTTTTTGGTACAGAAACATTTATGTATCAGATCGGAAATTACTGTTTCAAGTTTATTATGGGGAAGAGTTGTATAAAGGGTAGAAAAATCAAAAGTTTGAATGCCCAGACAGATATGAAGGATCTACTACTTGGAAAATATTAATATTATCTATAAGGTCCACGTCGGCCAAAGCATAGTCAATTGTACTAGCCCCATTTGGCTTATAACAAGTGAAATTACCAATATAATCACCAATAAAACGCAAATTTAGAACACGGACCTGGGAGGCAATGCAATGATCTATTAAACCTTGACCATTAATTACATTATCTGTTGAATATCTATGAATATTATAATCTATATTATAAGTTTCTGGTAACCAATTATCGACTGAGTCATGCAATGCATTTTCATTTCTATAAAATCTGTGCGGTTTGCAATTCTTGCATTCATATCTCCTATAATCAATATATCACATATGTTTTTTGACTTGATTTTTGTAATTTCTAGTTCCATTTTATTGAAATCATCATCATAATATGCACAGCTTACTGGAGGAATATAGCATGCACATAAAAAAGGTCTTTTTGAAATCCAAAATAGTTTTTATCATGTTTTAGCCACAATCGGTTTTCACTAATTGTAATGTCTCTAATTTCTGTGATACCCTTATGAATAAAAGATTTGTATATAACTAGTATTCCTCCACTGTAACGTTTAGATAGCTTCTTTCTCTTCCTGCATTTTTGAATTATACTGAAATTTTCAATGGAAAAGTTGGGTTCAACATCCTTCCAAGTTTCTAATAATATATTTATGTCATATTTTAAAAGGGATACAAAATGATCATCATTGCATTTGTCTCCCAGGCCCTGAATATTCCAGCTTGACACAGTTAAATTTTGAACTTTTTTCACAGTCATATCAATTATTTCATAAAGAAAACCTGGTGATATTTTATGTAATTTGAAAGATTCAGTTAAAGATCTAGCTGGTTTATTTAACAGTTAACCATCAGTTTTGATTTAAATTTTTGATCTGCATATTCTATCCTCTCAACAAATTTTGAGAACTTCAGGTTTCATAATCTACTTACATATAGAAGTGCTTTTTATTGCATCAAACTTATGTGAAATATATATATTTCAAAATGTGAAACTAATTATTGATTCAGATATATATATATATATATATATATATATATATAGTACAAATTAACAATAAATGTGATAATGGCTAATTGCAAATAATAGATTTCAACATCAAACTTGTATACAGCCAGTTTTGGTGGGGTAGAGTATCTTTAGTAATAGCAAAGACTTATAAGTGTTGTTTACTTTCTACTGCCAAAAAAAATGTGTAGTACATATGTAATCAAGAAAGTATCAATAATGTCAGACTTGCATGTATATAGTCTTACTTAAGGTAATTATACGTTCAAGCATATACTACCGGAATACAAAAAAATAAAACATATATTTATACAATATTCTAGATTTTTTAGAGCGATTTTTTCCTTTCAAAATATCTCGCTGATATTGTGCATTTTTATTCAATACCCAATGCCAATTTAAGAAGTTTCATGTTAATGGTAGAGAAATTAGAATTATTCTGCGGGATCTGATTTTGTCTGTATCCTCGAGTTGAAAAACTATTTCGAAGCGTGTTAGAATTATTGTCAGGTCCTTTAAAACTGGTATGATACGATGGCTCATCTCTGTTTTGGTCATAGTTTCTCGGTCTACGTCTTGGTTTACTCTCTTTGTGATAATCGACATTGTTTTTACGTTCATTTATTACTCCAAGAAGTGGATTTACTACTCCCTTAAGGTTTCTAACATATTGTCCTTTACCAACATCATTGTTCAAGTGTATTCCATCTGTGTAGTGCATAGTATCTGTCTCATGTTTGGATGACTTACATATTTCACATTCATATTATTACACAACTCATGTAACATTGAGTTAAATTCAATCCTTTTTCTTTCGTATTCGCGTTGCTCATATGGATTTCCATAAAATCTCGGTAAAATTTCATTGAAAACAATGTCACTTTCAGGTAATCTATCCTGTGTCATCAGAATACGGGATTCTATATTGTTAATAACTTCTTCTGGTGATAATGTTTCCAGATCATTTAAACCCACCTGGTATGACACAACCTTAGAATTTATTTTATCTAGCTTTAAAGACTCTTTTTCCCAATGTACTGTTTTATCATACAAAGTAATAATTTTTGTTCTTTTATATTTGTAGATTAATTTTGGCTGAAGGGGTCTTTCTATTGATATACCTACTAAGTAGAACTCATACTGTTGTGAATCTTTGTCATTACTTCTGTTCACAGAATCATCATATGTCTTATCGTTTCTATCTGATGTATGCTCCTTATTTTCTTTTTCCTCTTTGTAGTTTGTTCGAACATATTGATAATGTGTATTTTCCTGTATCTTAGTAATTTTATCATTGAGCATTCTCACATCTTGACGAATGTGCTATTGTATTGGAATCTCTTGTGACATCTGTCATTTTATCACTTAACTTTTTAACGTCCTGACTTATATGGCAAATACTATCATTCATTCTATTCTTTATCTTATTTCTATTTGTAATTGTTTATTAACAGTTTTTACTTTTTCATCTTAAGTTTTTTCCCTCTTTTCAATACTTTTTCTAAGATTGTCTATTGTTTCCTGCAAAGAGTTAATTTTTGTAGTATATTCCATATGGCATTCTACCACTTTATTTTCAAGTTTATGTAACATCTTCAAGATGGCATCATTGTTATATTTTTGGATTGTGTTATCATCTGGATCTGTATTACTGGTAATTTTTGTTTTTGTTCCATTTTGAACACAGGTTTCTTCCTGTATATTTTCTGCATTTAAACAAACATCTATCCTCTTGACATAGGTTTGTGTTTTTCTGAATCATTACACTCTACTGTTTCATTAATATTTTCACACTTTTCTGACCTTTCATTTGTCAAATTTGGTAATTCAAGCGACTGTAACTCTCTAATTTATTGTCAAATGAATTTTGATTACCTCCCTTTGTACTATCTTATTTTCTCGAACTCGTTTGCTGTCCATTTTTGACACATATTTCCCTGTACTAGGCAACGAAATGTATTGTAAAATAATGTGTTATTGTTATTAGTTTCATTTCATTTTGTTTAATTTGTACGATAGATTTAGTCAATCTGCTATCTGGCAAATTATTTAAACCGACAAACTATGTAACCTCTATGATTAGATGACCAAAACCAGACGTCCCCGTGTGCCTGTCGCTCACTATGCTTTTAATTGCCAGGATAATAAAATATTGGGAAAATATCCAAGATATTATTTTAGACAAAAACTTGAGTTTTTTTAAAGATATTTTAATAATTTGGGGTATTTATTAGTTTTAACATAAAAATTTTCGAGCCATTATTTATTAAATAGAAAATTATTCAAGGGAGGTTATTAGCGACATTTATAAACATTTTCGTATCAGAAAAGATTGTACTGATTCTTTGTAATAATGGTCAATGATTACTATGTCAACTACACCTGTCCTAATTACTGCCCTAACCAACACTAATTACACAGTCTAATTTTAAAACTTGTTTACCTGTCAGAATGCTACTTGAGTTGATTGACACAAATCAATAAACGGACATGTACGATGATTTCACCTGATCAATTTTGTGGGTGAAAACGGTGACCCGCGGCGGGTCATGCTTAGCTGGCGGGTAAAGGGATGTTTTTGCGGGTATTACCAAGCAAATACGGGTCAGTTGGCAGCTATGTGTACAAATGGTATTTTCGAAACTATGCTTACAGCTGGTGGCCACCTTGGAATGGATGCAACCCTGCTAGACAAAAATGTTGACGAGGACCACCTAATTAGAACTGTTGTGTTTAAGTTTGATTCCAATTAGATTAGTGGTTCCCGAGACCAAATTCACTTAAAGGTTCCAATGTTTAACCATGTTCCCTGATGGCAACCATCTTGGATGAGGTATGGACCCCTGAATATCTTTTTGGAAAGGACCATCCAAGGACCGTTGTGACTAAGTTTGCTTCTTTTTGGATGAGTACTTTCTGACAGGATCTTTGAATGTGTTCCATAGGGTCAAATAATAAAGTATGTTCCCTGCTGGCAACAATTTTGGACAAGGTAGGGACCTGTCGGATATTTTTTTTTTGGAAGGAACCATCTAATGACCATTGTGACCAAGATTGGCTCTAATTGGAATAGTAGTCTCCGAGAAGATCTTTGCATGTGTCTTTATTAGAGTCCAATGTGAAGCTATGTTCCCCGCTTGGAGCCATTTTGGATTATGACCGATCCTGCCGGATAATATTTTTAAGGGGACCATCCAAGGACTTCTTCGACCAAGTTTGGTTCCAACTGTTCCAGTGGTTTCAAACTTAAGATTACTGTATGATGAGTTAACGACAAACAGATGGGGGACAGACATGTTACTAATGGCGGCCATATTGGGTGGGGTGCAGATCTGCCTGATATCTTTAATGGAAGGGACCATCAAAGTACCATTGAAAGCAAGTTTTGTTTTAACTGAACTTGTAGTTTCTATAGGATGATCTTTGAATGTGTTTTTCATATGGTTTGGACCTACTGGATATAGTTGTTGGAGGGCACCATCTATGGACCATTGCGAGTTATAATAGGACAAGTAGTTTCTATGAACATTTTTGAATGTGTTTTTTTTTTGTAAGGGTCCAATGTTAAACTACGTGAATTCCCTGTTGGTTGCCATCTTGGATTGGGAGATTTTCTGCTTGATACAATTTTAAAAGGGGCTCATACAACGACTACTGTGACCTAGTTTGGTTCCTGAATTTGACCAGTGAGTTCAGAGATCTTTGAATGAAAAGTTTGCCCTGGATAAATGTCAGAGGATGTATGGACGGGCAACGTACAGGTTGACTACAGACTACGATTCTAAGTGATGGAAAATCTCAACCTTGCTATGGCCAGGTGTGCTAAAAAAGATAAAGTAATAACACTTAGCATATAAATTTTAGAAAAGTACAACTAGATAACATCATTTTTTTACAGTCACTAAACCAAAAAATCATGAAATCCATTAAGTGTTACCTGCAAGGGGTCAGCAAATTCACAATAATACATCATCAATTACAACATCTTGTTAAAATATATCAATTTTATCTGTTCCTGGTCCATTTTGCTTTTAATCTGATTGATTGATTGATTGATTGATTGAATATTGTTTAACGTCTACTCAGCAATATCTCAGCTATATCAAGACGAGAACAAGTTTGTCAATAAATAATCTCTTTAGGGTACATAAAAAAAGTCATGGGACGGGAAATTCTGACTGTCAATGGGAAAGAAGGGTGAAATCGAAAATGGCAGGGAATTTAGTATAGCCTATGATCTACTGACCACTCATAATAGAGCTTGCTTCAAAGGTTCTTAAAAGTGCATGAAACGTGGCATTTGTTCCACCACGTTTACATCCCATCCGAAAGATGGGTTGAGTATTTATTCTTCCTGCACAACAACAGATATCCAGTTTTTGAAGGGTTGTACCTGGCAGCCTGGAATACTGGGTCCTGTTTCTGTATCTGTCAAGAGAGACTACACATATCAGCTAATTTGTGTTAGAGTGTAATAACATCATAATGCAAGAGGCTCTCAAGAGCCTGTATCGCTCACCTGGACCATGGCTGACATAGATAAAAGGCATTTCCAATAGGAAAAATGAAAAATAAAATTTAGCAGAATACTTTTTTTTCTAAAATTACAGTATTCTTGTTTGGTTTCCATGGCATCCGAAAGATCCACCATCCATAACAACCCATAACAGAACACCATTCAAAAAAAAA